>CAUYRH010119393.1:0-32131 GCA_963574655.1 Perodicticus potto
GGGCAGAATGTGCTTCATATACAATCAGAAACATTTTGATCGTACTGTGAGAGATAGCCCTCATAGCATTTTCTTAATCACTATATAAAGACATTGATACTCTACATTTGATAAGTTTCACCAGTACCCTACTAAGATGGAGGGAAGGCAATTGGTGGGATCACACCTACGGTGCATCTTAGTAGGGTACATTAATTGAAGTCTATTAATTATTGCTAGTTGTACAAAGTAAATAGCATTTTATTCTGGCCCCACAATCTACTCTAAATTAAACATATTTTAGCTTAATTTTGTTTTATTATTGCAGTCAGTATACTGTCCATCCATATGGATATATTCTGCCCAATATATTACAATTCTACTCATATCGTTTATCATCTACTCTGCAAATTTTTGAAAGGAAAGACGATATAGCTTTATTTTCATGCTAGTCCTAATATTCCAAGCACCCAATAAATATTGATAAATTGAGGTGATATAATATGAAAATGTGCTAACTGAGGCTTATATACAACACCATGAAAATACAAGGGGGAGAAAAAGCAGGAAAGTAGCTACATCATAGAAGCATGAGCCTTGGTGTGCAAATAACAGTTGGCGTTATCCATCTTCCATGCCGCTGACTGTCTTCCTGCAACATGGAGCATTAATCCATACTCCTATATCTCACACCTGTCTGTAGAAAGTAGGTATCTGCGCTTGGCGCCTGTAGCACAGTGGTTATGGCACCAGTTACATACACCAATGGTGGCAGGTTCAACCCAGCCTGGGCCAGCTAAACAACAACCAAAAAATAGCCAGGCATTGTGGCGGGCACCTGTAAGTCCAGCTACTTGGGAGGCTGAGGCCAAAGAATTACCAAAGCCCAAGAGTTGGAGGTTTCTGTGAGCTGTGATGCCACGGCTCTCTACCCAGGACAACACAGTGAGACTCCATTTCCAAAAAAAAAAAAAAAAAAAGAAAGAAAGAAAAGAAAGCAGGTATCTGATAATAGACTCACTGGCTGCTCCATGGAGATGGTTTCCTAGAAGGCCATGTGTAGCACTGAGTGAAAATTAAAGAATAACATAAGATGGGCTCAGCGCCGGTAGCTCAATGGGCTTAGGTGCCAGCCACGTATACCTGAGTAGGCGGGTTCGAATCCAGCCCAGACCCGCCAAACAACGATGACGGCTACAGCCAAAAAATAGCTGGGCATTGTGGGGGGCGCCTGTAGTCCCAGTTACTTGGGAGGCGGAAGCAGGAGACTCACTTGAGCCCAGGAGTTGGAGGTTGCTGTGAGCTGTGATACCACAGCACTCTATCGAGGGTGACAGCTTGACGCTCTGTCTCAAAAAAAAAAAAAAAGAAGAAGAAGAATAACATAAGATGAAGCCAAACTCCTTTCTCAGCAGACACATCAAAGCAGCCTTTTATAATAAATAAATAAATAAATGCTCTTTAAACAATGATACCCCCAAATAATCATGCTTTAATTCATTCATTTGGCAAATATACATGGTGTACCTACCGCATACCCAAAGACAGAATCGTTTTCATTACTTCCTTTTATCACTTCCTAAGGGCAGAGACTATACGATCAGGTAGCATGCCTCACTCAGAATACTGCAGAGGACCCATTTCTCCCAGGTTTTAATAGAAGCACTCTGAAAGTTAGCAAAAATTATATCCAAACAATGAGAAACTGTCATGACCCCTAAGGCCCTGGTCTTGGTAGCTGCACAAAGGAACCAGGCGTGACACGGATTAGAAGTACAACCTTCTAAAACAAGGTTTTTGTTTCTAGCCCTTATCTTAAATATTGTTATTGTTGTTAAATTTTAAGCCTCTTTAATTTTTGAAGGCAAAAAGAGGAAACCTAATAAACACATGTATATGTAAAAATTAAAAAAAAAAGAAGTATAAGCTTGCAGGAGGCAGGCTAATCTTAAATGCAGGATAGCCCCGAGCCCGCTCCGCAATGGCTAGTTATTAAGGTTATACACAACAGGTGTGAAGAGTTAAGGTCATGACATAAACAGGTGTGGCGAGTTCAGGTGATTACATATGAGGGTTGCCTGTGTAAGGATTGCCACGTGCTCTCCTCACGTGTTCTTTCCCCACAACCCCCATGAAGAACTACTAAGCATCAATGTTTAACACATGCTTACTAGTGAGTGATCGACCTTATCTCCTTCCTGAACACTGAAGTACTTGGGTGATTGCCCCCAAGTCAGGAAACGTCTCTAGGCTTGCCAGGAGACTGTCCTGTTCTCAGAGTTTCCTTTCAATGTGATAAGAATCAGTAACTGTCCTTTGCAAGCATGGTGTCCAGTCCTGTACAAGAAACTCTTAAGACAAAATTTGCAAACGATGTAAATGTTATTCTCTTGTTGAATTTACTTAGCCCAACTCTTACAGATATGGTTTAGTTTATTAAGATCAGTAGTAAGTCCACTTGGCTATCCTGAAAAGAAAAATACTAACTTGGAAACAGGAGAAAATCTCAGCACCATATGAAGTATCTTCTCAACATTTTCCCACAGCTATCCTTGATTTATAAGGACTCTTAAAAGTTGATGATTCGGTGAAGAAACCCTTAAGAAAAATCCCAAAATGGCACACATGGAAGTTGCCTGTCTTTGTGGTGGTGTCATCACAAACGTTGTAGTGAAACATCAGATCAAGGTCACCCTCATGTTTGCATATGATGGATCCTTGTATAAAGTCTAAGGTCTGGACCGGTTGGACAGAATTGGGCTTTTTACACATAGTATTGTGACCATCATTTCCAGGTAGAGTTTATGAGCTGTGCCTGGAAGGATGTGCTGGAATTGCTGCTGGAATTACCACCTAGCAACTCAGCGAGCGTCTCTCACATACCTCACAGGGGCTAAAAGCCTGGCAGCTACGGCCCCCAGAACAACTGGGTTGATTTCCACCAGTGAGAAGCATTCGTGGCTTTCAAGGGAAGGAACAAGGCCTAATGGATTTCAGCAGAAGTGAGGCTTTGCAGAAGTCCTCCCAGGAATCACCTGCCTCCGTTTCGGGGCTGTGATCATCACCACGTAGTTCCCTGTGCTTTTGAAAATTTCAAAAACAATCCTAAAACGACAGTTTCCTTTTCTTCCTCTTCAATCCATTAAGAAGGATGTGTTGCGTATCTCCTGGGAGCCGGGTACTGGCAAGGCTCTGTGATAAAAAATTAAATAAACATTTACCTGCCCCGAAGGAGTGTATTATAATTTTTATGATTATCTGACTACGACGGAAAACGCAAAGGAATTCAAACCTACGGAGATTGATTTTCTCTCATCTCCAGATAGGAAGAAGGGACGGGGCTGGTTCTGCTTTCACTGAACACTGAACACAACAGTTTGATCCTGCAACGTTGCCAAGGCGATGCCAACCGGTGGTGACAGCACATGGAGGGAGACAGTCACTCACATACACAGACACGGCGGCTCTGTGAGCCACCTGCATGAGCTGCCACACTAAAAATACAAGTTTTCATCGAGATTACATCTTATCACATTAAAATAGCCTAATTTTCCAGGCTGAACCACTTCTGGCAGTTTGAAATGTGATCTAAACGTCCTGGAAGAGGAGCTGTCATTTGCCTCATCCACTTTCCACTCTTCCCACTGGATGGTTCCCAGGGAGCATCAAGGACAGGACAAGAGTGTTTATCACGCTCTCCATCCCTACAAGCCTGAATGGACACCCGCTTCCTCGTAGCAGACAGAGAAGCACTCTAATGAGGAAATGATGAATTAATCATTCAAGTCAAGTACCTTTCTATACATAGTTCAAGCCACCATTTAAAAAGTCAAGCTCTTACAGCCCTAAAATACTCTGGGCTGCATTCAGGACATCAATGTTCCATGTAATTCAAACAGGAGACCCTGTTGTTTTTCTAGGGGATGAACTGAGCTAGACTCAACATTCGATGCCGTCTTTTCAAAGAAATCAATGGAAAAGCCAAAGAAAACAGAATAATTTACTTTACCTTTTGTAGTTTAGCCTGCACATTTTTCTTTACCAAAAAAAAAAAAAAAACAACTTTTTTTCTTTCACCCTTATGACACTACTTAGTTAAGCATGAATGTTAGATGTGGAATAATTCATTAGGTTAACTGAGAGATGAACAATAATGTATTCAGACACATTTGATGATAAAGAAAATCAGGGCTCAAAATAATCTCAGCCAGTACCAGTCACTAACCTTTCCAGAACACAAACGTTCTATTAACAGGGCTATGGATTCTCCAGAGATTTTTTTTTTCTATAAAAAACCTTGTATGCGTCTTCTTCACCTGACAGAGAAGGACCAAAACAATCACCCCCTGAATTTGGAGGCAAAGCCGTACATATTGGAAATCTCAATTATGTCAAAGGGAAAATACCCCATTAGAGACAACATGGAAAATAGATCCAGAGAAAGTTAGAAAGTCCAACTTCAAGCTCTCTTAAAGGAAATTCCAATGTTTTTGAAGAATAATATTACTGGCATAAGATTACAGGGCGCACATAAATACCAAAGGCATAATTAGACAAACAATGGAAGAAATCAACTAGTATGAATTTATCTGTAGATATAATCTACTTTATGGCCATGGGACCATTGAGTAAGACGCCTTCACTCGGCGCCACCAGGAAGATGCTTGTTAATCAGGACAATGTCATTACGCTGCCAAAGAGGGCATCGATCTGCGGTTTGATCCCAAATCTAAGCTTTACTGCTTCCTATTATGCCTGAAATAATGAATGGGTGGAAGGATGAACAAGTGAGTGAACAACTGAATAAATACAGCCCTCCTGACCAAAAAAAAGAGGAAAGGGGATACAGAAAACCAACATGAGTAGGCCCCTCTCAAGAGACTTGTAAACGATTTGCAGGAAATGTTACAGGGAACAAAAGTCCAAAGAAAGTTTTTAAAAAAACTCAGTGCTTGAAACAGAAATGAATATTTCATCACCAGAAATAATAAATATTCCAAAAACCAAAAATATCATCCTACAATAAAAACATGACCAAGTCACAAAGAACTGTAAGCACCGGTGAGTAACACTTCGCTTCCCATCCTCTGGTGATTGTTGCATGCCCTGAGATGACTTTGTTCTCCCAAATCACAGAAATAAAGGTTTATTAACTTAGATTCTTAAGTGATGGGGCTTTCACAGATGTACTTTGAAAAAAAATGCACTAATGCACTAGAATCACTCAGAGGAGGTATTTTTCATATTACCTTTATGATACTCATAGAGACACGTCCATGCTTTACTCATGATGGGCATTCAATTAAGGCCTGTTGAAATTAAAACCATCTCGTATTTAAAACTTCACTCTCAAAGAATAAGTGACAAAAAGTGATAAATGCCACTTCTGTAAGAAGTCACTATCAGTAAATAATAACATAATAATAATAGCAATGTGAGACTAGAGAACATACTGTTACTTGCAACAGTAATGCAAAGTTAGAAGGAAAGTAATGGTAACAAATAAAGCATTTCCTGCTGAGTTTTATCATTCACATCTTACACCCAAATTAGATCATGGCTGGAATTCGATTTATAGGTGGACATGATATTCTTGGCTATTTCTAGGGAGCAGGATACAAATCATTATGCAAAGACCAATGATATGAATTAACATTTTTTAAAATGAATAAACATTTATCTCAGAATATATTAATTAATGTCAGAAACATACACATAGAATGTATTAATATATTATAGCAGAATCTTTAAATTTTTTTTTTTAAGAATTCAATCAGAGGTAAACGCACTTTGACCTCCAGTCAAATAAGTTGATAAGTAACGTAGCAAAATGACCTTCTGTTCAGGGGAGTAATAGAGCATCGTGAACCTGTCCCAATATCACATTCAAACTATAGTACCTATAAATATCTAGTTTTTTACATATTTTTCAGTCCTAAATCTGCATATTTTAAAATATTGTATGTTTTCCCTTGGACACATTCTATTAAGAAATACTCCATATATTCACAATATGATCACAGGCTGAGAATTCATGAAACACACAGGCTGGTTTCATGACAAAGAGGAAAATGTTATTTAGAGAGACAGCGAGAGAGAAAGAGAGAGCTTTTCAAAAGTACCTCATTCCTAGGCCCCATCCTGGAGCAAAAGAACCAGAATCTCTAAGGACATGGAATTTTTTCCAAAGACTTCCCAGGTTATTCCAAGGTTGCATCAAAGGTTGAGAACTATCCAATTGAATAGGGGAAAAAAAACATATATATATGTGTGTGTGTGTGCGTGATCAGTGGTTCTCAATCTTCCTAATGCCACAATGTATTTTTCATTGTTCAAAAAGGGGTTGCCACTCACAGGTTGAGAACCTCTGATATATATATATATACACACACACACATGCTGATATATATATATAAACATCTAACATTAAAATTAGCTAGTGAAAGCATAAGAATGATATTTTGTGACACAGGAGACTATTTACGTTGGGAAATTGGGCTGCAAAGTTCCCTGAAAAAATGTAAAACACTGAATGAAATTGTGTAATAATAATTGATTAAATAGTAGATCTTCAATTGGGTGATCATTTTCTTTGAGTAATCTATGATCTGTTATTTAGATTAAATTATAAATACCTAACCTGCCTTAAGAACTCTCAACATATCAGAGGAGCTGTATCATCGAACTCGAGGAGGTACTAGCACTTAGTAAACAACATGGAGAAGTAGAGTAAAGCGCTTTTACAACGTACTCTGACTTCGTTCCTCCAGTAATACACAAGAGTTTGCTCAAACTTTCTAAAACTAAATAAGACAAAGTTATAGATGAAAATCGTAATTAACATTTATCGTGCAGATGTTTTTCTTCTTTTAAAATTCATAATTATTATTGAGTTTTAAATGCTAAAAACATCGTATAACCTTTGCCTTTCTTTTTTAAATACTTTTTTGTATTCCGTGGAACTCTGCTATAAATAGGAATCACATTATCTTAGAACGAAAAAGTACCATCAAGTTCACTGTATTTTCAGATGAAGAAAAAGCCAGGTATCAACAAAGAATAAATTATCATGGGAGTTCTTAACAAAATGTTTCAACACGTTTTGTCATTAGCAATTTTGAATCATGTCGCAAGTATCCTAGCAATTATATAAAATATGAAAATTTGTTAATTTAAGTTTTCTAAAGTAAATAATTTTTTTTGAGAGAGGGTCTTCTGTGTATCCCAGGCCAGAATGCAGTGATTTCATCATAGTTCACTACAACCTCAAACACCTGAGCTCAAGGGATCTTCCTGCCTCAGTCTCCAAAGAAGCTAGGAACACAGGTGTGTGCCACTGCCTCTCAACAGGATAATTTTTCCATTTTTTTTTATAGACAGGCATCTCATTCTTGCTCAAGCCAGTCTTGAACTCCTTACCTCAAGTGATCGTTCCACCTCAGCCGCATGCGGCATTAAAATTACAGGCGGGAGCCAACTCACCCATTATTAGAATCAATAATTTCTGAGTTTGTATCTACACTAATATGTTTCTCTCTCACCTAAATGTCAGTGTGCTATTTTTAGTAAGTATAAAACTATTAGACTTGTAACTAGGGTGCTGTCATTGTATATAAGAACATATCACATAAGCTATATTAACTGTGTGCATTTTGACCAAACAAAAATCGGTGAAAGCCACGAATATAGAGAGTCTGTGTAGATCCAAGCTCAGTATCTGAAGGTTGTGATTGCCTGTTGAGTAATCTTCCCACTTCAGCCAGGAATAGTCTCTCTGCTTAGTGTAACGTTTTGGTTGTGCGCCTGTAAGAGATGCTCAAGTGGCAGGTTCAGCTGAGACCTTAAGAGCACAGGTACCAAATACCAAAATGTGATGTCAAACTTAACATAAATCTCAAAGCATTGAAGAGCCAGTTGGATGACTCAAAATTCTCACCAACATTTAGAATATAAAAGAGTTCCAAGAGTTGTTGGAATATTACTTTTCAAATGAAATTTTTGGAAAGGGCTTTTGGGTTTCTGTGAGTCAAAAAAAGATGTGGGTGTTGTTTTTTAGCATGGACTGTGCCTACCAACTTGCCATCTATTGACAATCGGCTAATAAACTGTGCTAGACGGTCTCCACCACCAATCCTTTCCCCATCTAGTCCATAATATAGCCTTGAACTTGCATGTTAAGTTGAGGACCGGAAGGGAGAATCTTGTCACTGAAGTAAACTAAATTAAAGAGGTGGAAGTGTTTCCTGCGAATAGAGATAGTAGTATATAGACCACCACTGTAAATTTCTATTAAATTGTATTTTTAATTGGCTATTTTATTGACTATTCACTCCAACTTCATTTAACCCATGTATGTACTTCTGAAATTCACGTCACCTAAGATATAAATGATTATTTTAAACAGAGCAGAATGGAGGGCACCATTCCATGGTATAACAGTAAATTCATTAAAAGTTCCAGATCTCATCTGATGTACATGATACAATGGTACATTTTAAAACTATTAAAGAGTAGAGTATAAATGTCTTACTGCAACAAATAAGTAAGAGAGGAGATGGTTATATTAATAAGTTTGGTGTAAACTTTCCACATTGTATATCAAATCAGCACATGGTACCCCATAAATGCATTAATGTAAACAGTTACGATTTAATTAAAAAAAAAAAGTCCCTTCCAAGTTTAGGATTTAATAATTATACTCTCCAGGGATAGGTTTTTCCACTGCCATTGATTCTAAGAGTCACATTTTTCCCCATCCTAACATATCTGAAATCAGGACAGTGTCTCATAACTATTATTGGCTGGACTGTAATCACAGTCTATGGTTTCTCCGCTGGTCTATATGCTAACATCACAAAAACAGCATAAAAACTTACAGAATAGTTGGCAACCCTGCCAGAAAGTTCTGAAGACAACAGTCAGTATTATTTTGGCAACTCCTATATCAGCAAAGCACTTGAAGCCATAGGACAATTCTGTGTAGAAAAACACAGGTCTCAGTAAAACAATAAGATGGGGATAAAACACCATGCAAAAGGGTGTGACGATGAAGACATTTTAGACGTGGCTAAATTAATTTTATTTCAATCTTTGTTTTAATATATACACGAGTGACATATGAAAAATCTGTGTTAAAAATGATTTTGAAACAGCCCTTTCAGTAAACAGAATATTTGTAAGGAATCAGAATTTACTGTGTCATAGTAATTGCAAACGCTATTATTTTCTTTCTTAGTATTGTGGAACAAGTAAACCTCTAATTTATGGTATCTTCAGCTCAATATAAACTATCGTAGTTTAAATTTATTACTTCTGTAACATCTAACGGGTATTTGAGACACACTGTGAATTGCCTGGATGAAGCCAGATGGGCTATGTCGAGAGCTCTTCCTGTTCCCAGTCCAGTTACAGGGTCAAAAGAAATGATGCAATTGTTTTCCTGTAACGTCTTCTCTGTGAACTGAGTACTAATGATGATTCCATCGTTTCTAAATATTTACAGTTTCATTTCTGAGTGTTCGTCATCCATCGGTTTATAATTTCTAGGTTGTATTTTCTAATAGAGCTTTATTTACTAATGAAATAACTTTAACATTTTATCCTGACTCAAAGAATGAAATTAGCCTCGGGTCTCCCCATTAAGCAACACTCACAGTTATCCTCACTTATCCAGCTTAGGCACAAGGATGGTTTTGCTTTTATCTAAGATTGGAATTGTAGATCTTGCCAAAGTTTTAGAATAATGTGAACGCGACGAAAGTGATGCTTAAGAACTGTTCAAATCTCATAAGAAGTCTTTGGTAGGCAGGCATGGTGGCTCACACCTGTTATCCTTACACTCTAGGAAGTCGAAGAGGGAAGGTTGCCTGAGCTCAGGATTTCAAGATCAGCCTGAGTAAGAGTGATAATTGGCTCTACTAAAAATAGAAACATTTAGCTGGACATGGTGCCACAGACCTGTAGTCTTAGTTACTCGAGAGGCTGAGGCAGGAGGATCACTTCAGTTTGAGGCTGCAGTCAGCTATGAGGACAGATGATGCACTACACCAGTGGTTCTCAACCTTCCTAATGCCGTGACCCTTTAATATAGTTCCTCATGTTGTGGTGAACCCCAGTCATAAAACTATGTTCGTTGCTACTTCATAACTATAATTTTGCTCCTGTTATGAATCGTAATGTAAATACCTGATATGCAGGATGTATTTTCATTGTTATAATGAGGTCGCAACCCACAGGTTGAGAACCGCTGCACTGCACTCTAGCCAGAGCTACAGAGCCAAGACTATGTCCAAAAAAAAAAAAAAAAAGGAACCTCTCTATTAAATGAAGTCTGGCAAAATGTAATTCCCACTTGAATAAAAGAAAACCAGCAAAGATGATAACATTATAGAACTTCAAATACAATAGTCCATCCTTAAAGGATAGATGTGTCCTCTTAAGTATAATGACACCAATTCTCCTCTTTATGAAGCTGCCACTCAAGCACAATAAGGTAGAAGAATATTGGTACAATTTTGCTAGAAAATATTATATACACCTGCATATACCCATTTTTAAACATCTGAACTGAAATCTTCTTTTATTGGTGTAAGAAATCAGGCCATGAAGCCAATAGATGGTCTAATACAGACTCACATGTGAGAAAAACTCAATTCAATTTGCATTGGGGGAGGAGCCTGGGGGAAGGGGGCGGGAGAGGAGGGAACATTGGTGTGTTCCCGTCTAATGGGCTCAATGTAAGCATTTACGTCACACGTCCTGGGGGCAGGACACTACTACAAAAGGGACTCTACCTAACAGATGCAAACATTGTAACCTAGTGGTTTGCACCCTCGCATTAACCTGAAATAAAAATAAAGAAAGAAAGAAATGCAAGAAAAAGAAGAACGAAAGAAATCAGCCCACAATCACAACTAGAATCTAAATATTGTTTAGTATCACGCAAAATAAAATTCTTCATTTTTGATTTTAGTTTTAATATAACACCTCAACCAAATTTTATTCACTCTGTATTATGAAATTGGACCCATTCATAAGCAAACACACAATGAGTTGGCTTTTTGTGGTCTTCTGTTATCTTCAGGATAAATATTGATTAACAGTATCTACGTTAATAGTATCTCAAATTCCTTATGAGGATAATGCATAGGTCACTATTCTGTGATGATAATATCTATTTTCTTTCTTTTATACATAGATTTAAAATCTTTCTCTGCTGTGACAATTTTTGCCAAAGTGACAGTATTGCATGGGGTGAGGCAAGGAACTAGACAAAAATAGTAGATTCTTTATTCTAAAATCTATGTCGTATTTCTTTTGTACTTCTTACGGCAGTATGCTCGAGAAGTAATTTTAGACGTGGACTCTAAGCCAGACTGCATGAGTTTGAATCTCTGCTTCCATACTGTCTATGAGAAATCCAACTAGTAATTTAAATTCCTGCAAGCAAAATAACAAATCAGAAAGCCCCAGACCTTCCTCTTACCCACCAAGACACTGACTCAGTAATAACACGGAGACTGATGGAGACTGATTCCCTTTGTGGGGGAATCCAGAAACCAACTGAGAGGCTCTTGCACCGCAGGTGTGCATCAGATCAAAGCCAGTAGGAGCAGACATCGCATTCACTCACCACAGCCCCTCATTCTGGCTCAGCAAGACACAGAAGAAAATGCCCAGCTTCCATCTTCTCCCTGGGGAGGGGTGAAGAATGAAACTCATATCTAATGTTTAGAATCTGGGGAAAGGGGACTGCCCAAGAAATAGTTTCCGTCTTGTCTGAATCTAAGTGCAGGTGAGGAAAACCAACCGGCTGAGGACTGCTGAGAATAAATGCAATGGCTTGAAGCACTCGCTCACCTTAGTCCCTGCTCCTAGCTCCATGTGGAATGAGGAGGATAAAATCTCCAACTTCAAACTTTTTCCCTGAAAAGGGAAAGAATTGGAGCATGCATCCAGTTTTTCAGCTTCTCAGAGGGCTATCTATGGACTGATTTTGTTCTTACATTAAGTGGAGCTGATGGAACATGGTATCCTGTAGATGGCTGAACGGCTGGTGAGAACAAATATCACCTTGGCTGCACGCTGGTGTTCCAGAATGTGCAGTAAAGCGAGCAAAGGCCGGCAAAGCTGGGCAGCCTCTCCCTTGGGGGAGGAAAAGAAGAGTGGAAGCCTTTGCTAACAGAAGAAAATGTTCACCCCAAATTTTTGTTAGAAGAAATGTTTTGAAAAAAGATGGCTTTTGTTGAAATGCTTGGATTTTTGTTCCATATATCCTATATAGGCTTAGTTTTAGCTTGCAAAGAAATATTTGAGTTACTTCGTTTAGGCAAAATATCACACAGAAATGCTGCATTCCTATAGAAATCTTCTTTCAATAATTCACATTGGCAATTCCGTTCTTGATAGCATTTAACTATCTGTTCTCACAGAGATAAAATTTTGTCTAACTTGTCCCAGCAAGAGCCAACACACTTCTGAATGATACCGCAACTCCACCTTGAATACCTGCAGTTCATCTTTAGCGTGTTGCAAAACTGATGGTGTTCTGCTGAATTTGGGAGAATATAGTTAACAATATGTATAACTTGTTGCAAACCTTCATTTAAAATTGTAGCGTTAGCACAGAGCATTTGCTGATGCAAGGTACAATAAAACAAATGAGGACATCTGGATCTATTAATCCCTTTTTTATCTGTGCGATAAACCCTTCATGTTTTTCTGTCATGGAAGGTGCACCATCTGTCCATGTGCTCAGTAAATTTACCAAATTCAGTCCACCTTCACGGCATTTATCCTGAAAGTTCTTAGAGTGTTTATTTCTATGTTTGATTGACAACAGTGTCCAAAGCAGATAACTCTTTGTAGCAAAAAAAAAAAAAAAAAATTCTTCTGTAATGATCTGTAATATAAAACCTATTCCAGGACAGTAGTATTACTTAATTCAACCAAAGGGATTAAATAATATATATTTTCTCTTCAAAGTATTTCAGGAAGTGGTTCTGTTAAGTTAAAGTCTTTTTCCTGCTGCTGATCTGTATGTTTCTACTCAAAAAAGACAGTTGCTTGTCCTTTAAAATGTTGTCACAGTCTAAGCGTCTTCCAACCTCAACAATGCATTCTTTCACGATTTCTGCACCAATGAATACCTTCCCTCCTGCCTCAGCATGTCAGCTCCTTTATAAGTTGCTTCAGTGGGGTTATTTGCAGGTCTTATTGCTGCTTGAAAGGATTATCTTTGCGATTGCTTTTCATCTTTTTATTTCTACAGTACACACTTCTCCCTCTATTTTAAAACATTTGTGGTCCTTAGAAGTTAAAATGCTGATGAGCATGACATTTCTTTAATGTTGATATCGCAATATCCCAAAGCAAGCAAGTCTTCTTATCTTTAGCAGAAACAAGGTAATATTGCAATCACCAATTCTCATTAAAATACGGTTTTCCTCCTGCATTCTCTGATCTTCTTTGACATGACAAAGACATAAAAAAATGGTTAATGGATAATGGCAACCTCACTAATCATCAAGAAAATACAAATTAAAACTACAATGAAGTATCTCCTTGGGATGGCCATTATTTAAAAAGAAAATTGAGAAAAATAAGTGGTGGTAAGGATATGGAAAAATTGGTATCCCGTACACTGTTGGTGGGAAGATGAAGTCATTATGGAAAACAGTACTCTTCAAAGGATTAAAAGTAAAACTACCCTATGATCTAACAATCCCATTTGTGGGCATTTATCTAAAAAAATTGAAATCAAGATCTCAAGGAGATATTTCTACTCACATATTCATTGTTGCATTATTCACAATAGTCAAGAAGCAGAAACAATCTAAGTGTTTACAATGAGTGTGTGGATAAAGAAAATAGATACACACAATGGAATATTATTCAGTGTTAAAATAAAAACAAAAATGCTGCCATTGCAAAAACATAGATGAACCTGTGAATTTGGCAATCACAATACAAAAACGACAGATTCCACTTACAAGAAGTATCCAAGTCATAGAAGCAGGTAATAGACAGGGGTTTTCAGGGGCTGGTGAGAAGGGCAGAAATGGAGAGTTGTTCAAAGGGTAAACAAGTTTCAGTCATGCTAGATAAAAAATCTCCACCTATCCTCTGTATAATATGTACATATAAGGAACAGTATTGTACCATACACTTAAAAATTTAAGAAGGTAGATTTTAAGTCACATGTTTTTTGCCAAAATCAATCAATCCATCCAATTCTCTTGTCCTAAATATCCCCATGTTTAAGATACATTAAATGCACCCATGTCATAAATTTACTATAAGAGCTCGTTTGCTAAGACATGGAAAATGGATAGAACAATGCCTAAAATGCTGTCAGTTGTTGTATTTATTTTTACATAAATTTATAAATAAAATACTATTATAAATAAAATATTACTATAAATAGTAACAATAATAATAAATAAAATATTGTTATTTTTGTTGTTACATAAGTAACATGCTTAATGAACATTGACTATTGATTGGTAAATAATTAAATATCCAAAGATGTCCATAAAGCAAGTAATTGAACCAAACATCAACAATCCCATCATTCAAACCAACAGCAGGATCACCATTTAATGAGAATATCCCAGTAGCTACTGTACTTTTGTCACTGTTTTAGCTTTGTTGAAAGCAACTGTTGACAGGTCTTTCTCTGCTGTTCGTCATTTTCATATAGTAACATTCAGTCCCATTTGTTCAGTCATATCTAACTTCAGTGTCTTTAATGACACTCAGTGATAAACTGAATGTATCAACACCAGGCAACTGTATACATGTAGCATTAACGGAGATGATGCAAAGATATCGAAGCAAGACGAAGAATCCCTGAACCTAGTGCTGGGTTTTCCCAATGGGCTGTGTAACGTCAGACAAATTACTTAACTTACTTGGCTCACTCCCCTCATCAGAGAGGAGAAAGATGGAAAACCGAGGTGCCTTCCAGGACTGGCGATTTTCCCCAAGTCCCCTCGGTGCACGTGGCCTTCCTGCATCTGTGTTAATGGCACATTTCCACACCACCTCCAATCAATAAAAATCCCACATTCTAAATGCACTAAAGTGTATTTTTACTGAAGTTTCTGAAGACGAGCAAAGGGAGAGATATCGTAAGACCCAGGGCAAAATGATCTAGAATTTCTCTTTGCTACTCGCTGCTCTCCAAGTCTCCCAGGGCTTGCTCAGAAAACACCCCCTCTCTCCAACCTCATATTTCATTCCCAAAACTCGTTCCTCCCCCCAGCCCTGCTGCCCCGGCTCTGCTGTAACACGCTCTCTCCTCCCGCCCTCCCACACTCACTTGTATGTTGCGTAGACCAATTTATAGGCTCTTTGGATTTCAATCAATTCCCTTTGCCCATTATTCCAATCAGTCCCACAGAGCAAAGAAACACATATAACTTAATTCTTTTCCTTTTATCTGTATGAAATTTTAAGAGTTGCCAAAAACTCTCTGTGTGCCATTTCTGATACAATCATCCATAACATTGAACATGGTCCCGAGGAATATCCTTGAAAAAAGACTCACATCTTTGGCAGTCCCAACGGTGGCCTTACTGCCAAACACAAGATGTGTAATTAAAATGGAATGACACATTCCATTTTTCTCTTAGGCAAAATACGTTGTTGAAAGAGTACATTGCAGAGCATAGATCTTGGCTAAGAAATAGAAAATAATAAATGAGTTATAGCTATTCTTTCTCCCACTTGCAGGAAATACTTCCTTTAAGTTGATGCCTAACATAAGATGCAATCTTCTTACCCAGCTTGCTTTTTGAAATAAGTTGCAAAATTTGTTACCAAATATCACACTAAAAAATTACCAGTACTGTCAGAAAAAAAAAAAAAAAAAAAAAACTTCCCATCATTTTTCTTCACTTTTATTTTGATTCCCTGGTAATTTCATCAGAAAATAACTATTTCTTTATTGCCCCATGTAATTATAGATAGTATCTAAATGAGAAAATCAAATGACTTGGAAAAACTGAACTGACCAGACGTCATTCATTCATTGTTCCACAAGCCAAGATGCTGGAATAGCACAGAGACCTTCCCAAAGCACGGTTTGAAATGCTAGAACTGGCTCGGCACCTGTGGCTCAAGCAGTTAAGACGCCAGCCACATACACCTGAGCTGGCGGGTTCGAATCCAGCCCGGCCCCGCCAAGCAACAGTGACGGCTGCAACAAAAAAAAAATAGCCGGGCAATGTGGTGGGCGCCTGTAGTCCCAGCTACGTGGGAGGTGGAGGCAGGAGAATCACTTGGGCTCAGTAGTTGGAGGTTGCTGTGAGCTGTGATGCCACAGCACTCAATCCAGGGGGACAGCTTGAGGCTCTGTCTCAAAAAAAGGAAAAGAAAAGAAAGGAAACAAAAAGGAAAGAAAAGGAAAGGAAAGGAAAGAAAAGAGAAATGCTAGGACTGTGCGTTTCACCCTCACTTGCAAACCTTACTTTTTAAAAGAGTATTAGGTGTAGTGCAAATTTCAAAGGTCTTTTCAAGACTCTTGATAATTGTAGATTAATACTAGCTTTGGTTAAATCTGCAAATTTACCAAAATTACTTCTTATTCATTAAGAACCCCAAAGAGCTAGAATGTTCTTTTAATCAACTCGGCTATTCAGTAGTTTGTCCTTCGGCAAGTTAACAAATATTTACAAAATTTTCTAATTGAATGCTAGTTTTTGTTCTATACCTACAATTTCAGACATTCAACACAAGGAGGTTTGTGTTCCTGTTGCCCAGTGGAGGGTCACTAACCAGAAACACACACAGGCAAGTCCTAAACTACTGCATCCCTTTCCTAGTAGTGCAGCCTCACAATCTTATCTGGGCATCTGGCTAGCTGGTTATCTATTTTAGTAGAAGTCTCTATGAATCAACCCAAAGAAAAATGGCACATGGCCGCCCCAGCAAGCTAATCCAGCTGTCCTGTCCCCTCTCAGCTTCATTTAAGCAAAACCGTTCTATTCACGGCTCCTCGTAAGGAGAGATCCCTATGTGGGTAGGACTTGTACAACTTCCTTTAGCTCCCTGGGGCCAAACCAGACATGGGTACTTAATCCAAGTCCACCAGTCATCTCTAGGTGCTCCAGCAACCCATGATGTCTGCTGTAGGAAACTTCATTCAGCTGATTTTTGTAGAATGTGTGCTGAGACGGAACCAGCAGTCAGTGGAGAGAAGCCGAAGAGGGGTACTGAGGATCAGGAAGGCGTCCTGTGGGCTGAGAGGCACAGTCAAGTCTGAGAATGAGGAATCACAACCAGCCAGGCCCACGAGCCTACAGGAGCTACGAAGTTCAGAAAAGCTGAGTGAGGGAAGGGAAAGAAAGCAGAGTCAGAAGCAGAAGGAGGACAGACGTGGGGAGAGTAACTGAGTCCCTGATCAGACACCATACAGAAGACCCTCATCCTCTCCAATGTGGGTCCTGCAGCGCCCTTCTCACCACAGCCCTGCAGCGCCCTTCTAACCACAGCCCTGCAGAGCTCTTTTCACCACAGTCCTGCAGAGCCCTTCTCACCACAGCCCTGCAGAGCTCTTCTCACCACAGCCCTGCAGCACCCGTCTCACCACAGCCCTGCAGCGCTCTTCTCACTGCAGCCCTACAGCGCCCTTCTAACCACAGCCCTGCAGCACCCTTCTCACCGCAGCCCTGCAGCACCCTTCTCACCACAGCCCTGCAGTGCCCTTCTCACCACAGCCCTGCAGTGCCCTTCTCACGGCAGCCCTCCACCCTGCTGGTCCACAGGACCCGTCATCCCCCTTACAGCACCAATGCAGTCTTTAAAGTTACACATCATTTCACCTGATACCCTTCCTTATCATCCCCCAAGAGCTTCCCATTTTACTGAGAACACTAAGGTTCTATCTGAGCCCCCCAGCTCCTCCTGCTCCAGCCCACCTTGAACCATCTCCCTCTCTGCTCACTTACATCTCTATTGGGAGCATTTAGCCTCCAAATCTTCTCTTCACTCAGAGCTCTGAGCAAATGCAGCTCTTCAGAGAGGGCTTCCCAGACCGCTCATTCAAACGTGCACTCTGGTCAACCCAGGCCCACAAACCCTCCACTAGCCACTCACCCATCAGCTGGGTTTACTTCCTTTCCAGCACGGGCCCAGCTGGGATGCTCTGATTTGTTTACTGGTGAAGGTTTATTGTCCTGCGTTTCTCCTCTGAGAGAATCCCGGTAGAGACTTTGCCTGTATCCCTAGAACGCAATAGAAACTCAGGAAAATGCTGAAGAAAGGTGTGATGAAAAGATGAGCAGGGCAGAGGAAAAGTGAACCAGGAAAGGGGAGGAAGCGGGAAGGCTGAGGAAAGACGTTCCCTTAAAGAAATCCCAGTCCCGGCCTGGAGGCCCCTTTATTTCAGAGCCTGCTTTTCCTCCTTGAGATCTTGGTCTTTCTACAGTTCTGCAGTTTTGGTTTTACCTGTGGCGTAATAGTTCATATTTTCCTTCATGTTGGATGAACGTAGAATTTAAACACTCACCTATATGAAGGAACTTGGTATATGTCAGTCCTTAATCAAAAAAGGAAACAAGAAGCTTGCAAGAGAAGCAGTAACGGAAGAGAAAAAACGATTTAAAGATAAAATAGTTCTCCTTATTTTTTCACTAATCAAAATGTAGACATTCAAATAATTGGGTTTGGTTTTAGTTTCTATTACCTTCTCACAAATTATTTCATCTAGTTACGATTCTCCTTAATATAAGTTTATTTTAAAATTTTTAGAAAGTTTAGAAAAGCACAAAGGAAAAGTAAAAACACACCATAATCCTACCGGCCACAGACGATCACTGATTATGCTTCTTCCATTCATTTTAAATAAAAGTGAAACCACAACCTACATAATTATTTACAACCTGGTTTCTCATCTATTGACACATCAGTAATATCCCCATATCTTTAAATTTTTCCACTATTTTTCAGACCTATAGTTTATTTCCTATCATGCAAATAGCTTTATGTAGTCGGTCATTATGTTCTGCTTTTAAATTATGTTATGATGTTTAAAAATACAAAGAATGCTGCGATGAACTTTTACTAAATTAAATTTTTATGCACATCTAGAATTTTTTCTTGGGATAAATTCAAGGAGTTATTTTTGCTGTACATTTTACTATCCTGGAGTCACGTCACATAACTCTTAAACGCCAAATATGCAACAATCAAAATATTTAAATTCAATTGAATTATACTCAATGATTTAAAAAATAGGGTGAGAAAAATATCTGAAGGGATTATGAAATGGCCGGCTTCTTTTTAGTAATATTGTGGAAAAATACATATAAAATGACCAGTTTAGATCGTGGGAAGTTAAGACACTGCCTCAGAGATGCACACGGGGAACGTTTGCAGAATTTTCATGAGCTTTTTAACTCTGGATTTTAAAAGAACCAAAACTGCAGGGAGATATATTCAGCTCTACTATGAAGCTAATTTATAGCTTTCATATGAAGGCTATAACCCAATTATAGCACAAGAATATGGGGAAAGGGGAAAGGTTATAGCACAAGAATATGGGGAAAGGGGCAAGGGAGGGATGGAGGGAGGTTGGGGTGAAGGGAAGGTAATTGGTGGGGCCACGCCTACAGTGCATCTTAGAAGGGTACAGGTGAAACTTACTGAATGCAGAATATAAATGCTTTCATACAATAAACAAGAAAATCCCATGAAAGTTATGTTGAACAGTTGAAAACCAGCACATTGTACCCCATGATTGCACTAATGTACGCATCTATGATTTAATAAAAAATAAATAAAATAAAATAAAATAAAAAAACAACTGCAGGGAGGAAAAAAATATGAAGTAAAGTTGCCAATCACAGGGAAGACTGGCGGATTCCTGTTTGCAATTATAGACGCTGTTGGAGTTTGTGCGTTGTATACATTCAGAACAGTTGTCAAAAAACCTCTGGACCTTCCCACTGACTTTAGATCAGTGACTTTAAGCGAGACAGACCCACAGCAAGGCAGAGGAGAGTCGAAGGAGAAAGAAGCTGTCCTCCCATCCATTTTTTGAAGCAGCCCTCCGTTTGAAATCTACTAAAAGAACTGCCTTGCACCCTGACGAGGAGAGAGGATCGGGCCTCCTTAATCAGGGATGACACAAAATCAAGACTTTTCAGGGCAATACCTGCAGGGGAAGATAAGTATTCTGACAACGTCAAAGTCTGCAAACATCGTCCCAATGCCACCAGGTGAAGAATAGCCACGCTCAGCAGTCTCCACTGCTTATTCAGCGAGCCACAGACCTAAATGGCCCTCGCTCAGATTTCTGCTGCAAGATTTACGGAGATAAAGAAGCTGAAATGTGGCTTAAAAAGAAAAATCACTAAAAATGGAAAGAGTCGACGTGGACCATGCGATCACTAATAATCGGTGGCGTCCAAACTGCCACGTCCCTGGCAGGAGCTACAATCTTGTATTTATTGCCCAGATCTTGCAGCATGTGGAAGGTCTGTGGAGACTGTAGCAGGTGGTTCACCCCGACGGTGAGCAAAGCCAGTGCCCCAACGGACATTCACTACCACTTCCTAACTCTGCTTCTTCAGAGACACCACACTGGTAGCTGGAAATTAGCCCTGGTAGGAATATTTGCATGGAAGTCTCTAAAAGGTATAAATTCAGTCCCTTTTTTGCTTTTTTCCCATAAGGCCAATCATTAATTTATCAGTACAACCTGCAAACCTAATTTTATTTCTGTGAATTATATAGTCACGTATACAAACTCTCCTGGTGGTTTAAAAAAAAAAAAAAGATAAAACAATAAAATAATTAGTCACAGGCTATGTTGGCTAGTGATTTTAATGGTCCAGAAAGCAAAGTTTAAAAACTGACCCCTCAGGGTCAACCAAAAATGCAAGTTAATATTTGCTTAACTGTCTGCTGGGATGATAATTTGCAAATGCACTTTTTATAATTATCTGATTTTACTGAGATGTATTTTACATAGAATAAAATGCACAGACCCCATACAGCTCCATGAGTTTTAGCAGGTGTATACCCCGCATAACTAATGATAAAATAAAGACACAGAGGATTACCATCAACCCTGAATGTTTTCTTGTTGTATTTCCAGTTAGTAACCAAACCCTCTCCTCTGCTCCTTGCCCAGGAAACTATAGTCTGATTTCTCACCTTATAGGGTAGCGTTATTTATTCTAGGCGAGCATCTAAAAAAGAACACTAGTGTAAGTACAGGTTTTAGTGTCAGGATATTAAGGGCACACATGTTTCGTTCACAAACTGTTTCTGAACAGACAATGTTACAAGTGGCCCTTCACCCAGATGCCGCTCACTGTACCTGATAGGTGTGAATTTACCCATCCCCACCTCATTGTTGTGTTTGACATCTTTCATTCAAAATAACACTTTGAAACTTCTCCTTGTGTTTTTTTGAATTTCATTGATTCACTTTTTATTTAGAAATAATTTCAGGCAAGGCGCAGTGGCTCACACCTGTAATCCTAGCACTCTGGGAGCCCAAGTCAGGTGGATTGCCTCAGCTCAAGAGTTTGAGACCAGCCTGAGCAAAGAGCAAGATCCCCTCCATGCTAAAAAGAGAAAAACTAGCTGGGTTTTATGGTGGGCGCCTATAGTCCCCACTGCTCAGGAGGCTGAGGCAGGAGGATCTTTTGAGCCCAGGAGTTTGAGGTTGCTGTGAGCTATGATGCCACAACCCTCTAGCCTGGGCAACATGGTGACACTCTGTCCCAAATAAATAAGTAAACAAACATATATCTACAAATAATTTCAAATTTATAGAAGAATTACAAGAAGTAAAATTATACCATAAACAACTATAAAACTACTAACCAGATTCACCTGTTGATAGCATTTTAACTGTCATTTTACCATTTTCACGTGCTTGCTTTCTCTTAATTTTTACACATATATACACAAGCATGTATATCTCTATATATCCATTTTATATGATAAAACTTTCCTCAAACATTTGAGGATTTACATGTATCATGGCTCTTTATATGAATACTCAATTTGCTACCTAAAAATATATTCTCATTAGCTATTTCTACTTACATAAATTTAACACGAACGAAGTTTTTGAATAAACGCTTCCATATTTTAGTTTTGTCAATAGATCAAAAAATGCCCTTTATGCTATCTTTTTCTCCTATACAGGATCCAGTCTAGAATCATCTACTTCTTTACTATTGCAGAGAAGTTTTCTTCTTTATGATTTAAGTTATTTATTCATTCTTTTAAGGACATTGGGTTGTTTAACGTCTGAGGCTATCATGTGTAAAATTTTCATAAACATTTTTAGTCCACATTATTTTGAGGACCCAAGTTATGCTCTTGAGAAGTTACTAATGGGAAAACAGCTGATTCATAGGGCAAGTGGTGTTTTTACTTCTTAAGAATTGCTACAGTTTTTAAGTAGTTCTGCAATCTTATAGACCCAGAAATAAAAGAGCATTCCAGTTGCTTCATATCATCAAAAACATTTTTGTTGTCAGTCTTTAAATTTTAAGCATGTAGAAACAATGTCAAGTGGTAGGTATCTCATTGTGGTTTGTTCAATATGTAATTCTCTGCTGACAAATCGTGTTCACACCTTTTCATACCATATTGAATTTTTTTTGTTTGTTTGTTTTTGTTTTTTTGTTTTTTTGGCCAGGGCGGAGTTTGAACCTGCCACCTCCAGTATATGGGACTACTCCTTTGAGCCACAGGCACTGCCCTATTGGACATTTTTTATACTTTCTTTTGTAATAATCTTCTCAAGCCTTTTTCACTCTTTTATATATATATTGATGTGTTTTACTTTATCTTCTTGACTTATAGAAATTCTTTATCACTTATTAAAGTCCTTTGCCGAGTATGTTCCTTATTATCGGCTTTGCATCTTTGGCAAAATGTCCTTTGATTAGAAAAAGTTTTTAATTTTAAGTGCACCTTTTTTTTTTTTAATTTCTTTCTCTCTAAGGAATTTTTGACTAATATAAAGTCTAGAACCTATTCATTTTAGCTTCCATGATTATTTCTATGACCTGTCTTGAAATAATTTGGGGGAATGGTGTCCAAAAAACTAGATGTTATGATTTTATCCCAACAGGTATCTAGTTGTTTCAGAAACATTTGTTCAAGAGGGTTTCTTTTCCCTATTGTGTCCTATTGGTGAATTTTCATATATTGTAGATCTATTTCCATACCTCCACTAAGGTACATTGATCTATTTCTCTATGCTAAGGCCAATGCTCCTCTAATTATTGTAAAGTTTAAAGGAAATCTTTGAATATCATTCCTCTTACTTTATTTTTTTTTTCTAGAATGTTTTCTTTCTTCTGGGGCCTTTGCATTTTTCCTTACATAGAATTATCAGGTTAAAGTCTAGGGAAAAAATTATTTGCTAGGAGTATAATACGGTTTTCATTGCATCCATGGCTAAATTTGAAGTGAATTTCATTTTAATTAGCCTTCCAATCAACTTTCCCTCTATTTAATTACCCTTCAGCTTTTCTTAGCAACACACTGCAGGACCACGTGATGTAGAAATACATTCTTATTAGTATATAAAAATACTATCCAACAGTTTATATAAATTGTTTTCATGTTATGGGAAGATGTTAAATCAATTCTTTATGCTTTTCATTTCTTTACTGTGAGGAATTTCAAGACAATGTTAAATAAAATGGTGAGAGTATGTTTGCCTTTTTCTTGATCTTAGAAAAAATGCATTCAAAACTTCACCCTTAAAAACATTTTTTTTAAAAACTTCACCCTTACAATTGAGGTCAACGGTAGATTATTGTAGATGTCTTCTTTTCATCAGATTGAAGACCTTCCTCTCAATTCCTAGAATGTTGAGAGTTCTTATTATCAACAGATACTGAATTTTATCAAATCTGTTTTTTTTTCTCTTTTTGCATCTATTGCAACGTCCGTAAGACTTTCTTTCTTTATTTGAAAAGTACATTGAAAGATACAATGTACTTTTAAAAATCTATGACTTTAACTGTACAATTCAATTAGTTGGGTCAAATACATATAGTCTGTCATGCAATAGTCACCATAATCATATAGAACATTTCCATTGAGAAAGTTGATCTTGATCTTGTGACAGGATCATTTTCCTCAAACCCAACTAAAACAGACTGAAGAGACCAGGGGTAAAAAGCACTCAGGGCATATAACACCACTCCAAGAAAGTAATTTTCTGCAAGCATGGCTGCTCAAACTGCCTATTACACCCTAAAATAGTTTTGTCTAATAGCTACTGAAACAATTTTCTGCAACTCTAAGACTAGTTTTACCCACCACCATCACTCACCAATCAGACCATGCCAGCTCCCCAGAACGTCTCCAGGGCCCATGAAGCTTCTTCACAGCAATATATGACATTTCTCTTTCTGATGCAACTTCCAACCCTCTCTTTGCTTTTTGGATACCTAAAACCACCTAGTTTGTGTAGATGCCCCCTGTTGGACTCCCCAGGTTGGAATTCTTACTTCCCAAATAAAATATTTTAAAATTCGAGATTCATGTCTATATTTTATTTGACTTTCACATCAGGAACTCAAAGAGATATTTTGTATTCCTTTCACTTAACTTCAGCCAAAGCTCTGCCCACCCTTCAGGCACTGATCTGATTTATGTCACTATATTTCCAACTTCTCTAGACTATTATAAATAGAATCATACAGTATAAAATTTCTTATGTCTGAAGACTTTTATGTAGCATAATGCTTTTAAGAAAATGTTTCTTGTTGAATTGGATTGGTGTATTTGTTGAAACCAACTCACCACCTATGTATAAACTAATCTACACTATTCTTTGATCAGTGCCAACCAGTCTACATGATACTTATTTAAGAATTAAATTTAAAATTGCATAGTCTAAACTCTCCAACTTTGTTCTTCTTTAAAAAGTATGTCTTAAAGTCTAGGCTTTTTGCATTTTTTGCAAGAATTTTAGCATCTACTTGTCAATTTCCACTAGCCATGTTGCTTTGGAATAGGATTGCTTTAAATCCACAGACCCATTTACCGAGAATTGACCACTTAATAATATTGAGTTTTCCCTTCCATACACCTAGGATATCTCTAGGTTTCCTTTAATTTTTCTTGACTTGGTTTTGTGTTTTTATTGTACATGTATTTTTCATGGTTTGTACATGTGTTTTAAATTCATATTTCTTTTCCAACATATTTAGGACTGTTATGTTTTCTTGATAAATTTCTTCTGTATCATAATGAAACTTACCTCTGCTAAGGTTCCTTGTCCCGAAATCCACTTTCTCCTGTATTAATGCGAACATTCAAGATTCCTTTCATCTACCCTTTTCTGTCATTTACTTTTATACAAACTGTGCCTTTATAGGTAAGGGGAGTTTCTTGCAGGCAGCAGTTGGGTTTTGCTTTTTATTCTCTCTGACAATTGCCAGCTCTTCATTGTATGTATAGTTTTTGCCTATAATTACTGATATAATTGTATTTTAATATTTCATCTTAATATTTGTTTTTAATCCACGCCTTTGATCTTTGTTCCCTTTATTCATCGCTTTCTATCTTCTTTCCAATAAATTTAGAATGTGATTTTAATTTTATCTCCATTATACTCATACTAGAGATACCTCCTTTTTGTTTTATTTTTAGTGGTTTTTCTAGGGTTAACCATGTGCATTAATGATAAATGGATAAAACTTTTATTCTATCTTTAGGAAATACCATATCTCTTGAAGTATATTGTATAAGAACCATGTAACACTGTATTTCTATTTTCCCGGCACCCTTCGGATCTTATTTTCATATATTGCACTTTCATATGTATTAGGATCTCCACAACACCTTGTTACTTTTGCTTTAGGTTAATTATCTTTTAAAGAGACGAAAATCATACGAGCATAATTTTTACATTCACCTAAATATTTACTTTCCAACCCCATTTCTTCCTTCCTCTAGATCCAATTTTCCTTTCTGACATTTTCCTTATAACATTCTTTGAGATGTATTTTCATTTATCTGAAAACATCCCCTTTGCCTTCATTTTTCAAAGACAATTTCCCTAGATACCAAGTTTAATGTACACAGTTTTCTTCTTAATTTTAGCACGTTAAACATGCCATTCAATTGTTTTCTGGCTGTCTTTTTCTTTCTTTATTTCTTCTTCTTTTTTTTTTTTTGGTATTAAAAGCCAAATATAATTCTTCATTTTGTTTCCCTACAAGTAACATGTTTTTTTCCTCCAGCACCTTTCAATTGTTCTTTATATCTTTGATCTTCAGCTGTTTGACTATGACATTGCTATTCTTTATATTTATTAGAATAAATATGGGAATCTGTTTTCTTATTCTTCATATTTGCCAACTTTAAAAATATTCTACCTGCCCCATTTCTTCTTTCTTCTCTTTCTGAAATTTCAGCTACAGATAAACTTTTCCACTTGTTAAGAGTCACAGAGGCTACAGGACAGTGGAGTAGTCCTTGTTATATTCTCCCCGTGTTTTTGAATTTTTATAATTCAATCAAATTTATATAATACAATACATTTTTATTTTTTTGCAGTTTTTGGCCGGGGCTGGGTTTGAACCCCCCACCTCCGGTATAAGGACCAGCACTCTATTCCTTTGAGCCACAGGTGTTGCCCAATACAACACATTTTATAGGTACATTTTTATAAATAAATATGTACAAATATAATTTATATAAAAGGCATTATGTGTAATATAGAATGTATTTACATACTACAACACGATTGTATTAGTCAACATTCAAGTTCACAGATTCTTTCTGTATAGCGTCCATTCTGTTCTAAGATCTATTGGATAAGCATTTCAGACACTGTAATTTTAAAATTTATACCTGATTTTAAGTTTGCACATCTCCACTAATGTCCTGCATTCATTTGCCTATTCAATCTCTTCTCTGCTATTTGACAAACTTATGATAATGGTTTTAAAGTCTTTGTCAGTAAATTGCACCATCTGGGGCATCTTTCAGGCTGTTTTTACTGACTTTTTCCTCCTCATTATGGTCACCTTTAATTGCTTTTTGCTTTTTTGCATATCTGGTGATTTCTGCTTGCACATACCACATTTTGTGCATGAGACAATGCAGATACTTTCAATCTTTTTCCCTTCCTCTAATTAAACTTTTTTTCTGACAAGTAGTTAAATTACTAGCGTATTCCCATGATTTTATGGAGATTCAGTTTTGGTCTTTGGTAACACAGTTCTATTGTGATTTTGATCTCAGACCTAGGACATACCCCTCACGCTGGGCTTATGTCTACCAGAGGGAATATGTCACTCCGTCCCCTACAGGAAGCTTTCCCCTGCTGCTGCTCTGCAGAAGTGAAAAGGGAAAAATAAAGTCATGAAGCCCCTTCTTTCAACGCCCTTTCAGAGTCCTTTACTGTCAAGATCTAACTTTGCTCCAGTTGGCCAAGAAAAACATGTTTGTAAGTTTCAGCTTCAGTAGCATAACACAATGCAAGGACAGGTTTTGGTGACCGACCTCAATGGGCTAAGACTTCTTTAATTATCATAAACTAGAAAGGAAAGAATTCAATGGTTTCCTTTTCAATTCCCGTTTGTTTGGCAGATCCTACTCCAATGCCTGTGAGATTGCTATTTTTTTTGTTTAAGGGCTACTCCTCCAGGCACCATCTCAAATTGGGGGGAATGTTATCAGCTAATTGCAAAAATGTGAATCATCTGTGGGTGTGTGAGGATTTCCTTGGGATCCAACAGAAAGCCTGAGATTTGCACTAAGACTCATCCTAATTTTACAAGTGTTAAACGTCGAGCTCTTTTCTCAGAGAATCTCACAGGTACCCCATTGGGCGGTGCCCTGATGCGGCTCATAGACACCCAGTGGAAGCTTCCCAAGCAGTCTGACCATCAGCAGGCTACTTGCTAGCATGTTTTGCCAGAACTGGAATAGACAGCTACCTAGAAAATGTCCTGGAAAGGAAGGCAGTGTTTCCTCTTCATCAGCCGTGGCCCGTAACACCTTAGCAACATTCTACAGCCACATCTTTCCTTTGAAGACTAAATCTCAGCCCTTCTGTGGAAACCACCTCTTTCAAATTTGCTCCTTCCTTGTTTATATTCGCTCATCCCTACATGTGGTACAACAATATTCTCTAATCCTCTCTTTAGTCCCTCTTCATATTGGGTCCCATTTCAAAATTCAATAATTCTTTTCCAATTACTGGTATGATTCCTATCTCCTTAATGAACCCTGATTCTTAGAATATCTTGAAGCAACCTCAATGTAGCATGAACTACAATGTTGGAAAGAATCTTCTCTAGTGATATATGGTTGAATTGCACACAATTTAGAATTCTGCAAGCAGAGTCTGATGCCTAAAGTGTCTACAAATGGAATAATAGCAAGAAATTTAGATTTGGTTAAGATGGCAAATTTAGGGAGACATGTGGAAACATCATTCAACATAAAACCCACACAGATTCTTCTAAAGTAGGGTCCAGGACGCAAAGGGAAGAATGTCTATGAATGATGCTCTTTTTTTTTTTTTTTTGGCAGTTTTTGGCCGGGCCTGGGTTTGAACCCACCACCTCCGGCATATGGGGCTGGCACCTTACTCTTTTGAGCCACAGCTGCCGCCCAAATGATGCTCTCATAAGGGCAAAACATTTAAGTTTGATGATGAGATTAAAAACAAACAAAAAATCCTCTTCATTGTCACGACATAATCTTGAAATACATATTTTTTTAATTGAAAATAATATGAGATCATTTAACTAGAGTTGGTAAAAAATCTTTGTAAGAGGGACTTTACCCAACAAATGCAACCAGTGTAACATGGTTTCTTGTACCCTCAATGAATCCCCAACAATAAAAAAAAAAAGAAAGAAAAAAAAATCTTTATAATATGAGATCATTTGGTAAAAAAACTTTAAATTTCTACTCTATGACACGTGAACCTTGTACTTGATTTCTGATACTTCTTTCCTTACTTGTGAACTGGGTCTGAAGACTTCTTTCAAAGCCCCATTCCTCTGAATGGAGCTTTGCTCCCACTGCCTTTCTGGAAATAAGCCATTGTCCCCCCACCCCCCGCTTCCTAATCTCCCGTTGTGGTGCTGTTGGCTTTTCATAGTCACAGGTGGAGCCTGAGAGCCGGGAAAACTGTCAAGCACTGGATTTTTTTTTACCCCCTGGGGACCTGGAGCACGGGATTCCTTTTCTGCTGCCAAGAGGCACTGAAATTTGGGAGACTCGCTGCTGTTTGCACTTCTTAAAGGTATTGACTGTCAGTGTCTCTAGAAACCGCCTGCTGGGGCGAGGGAGTGTGATCTGGCTTCTGCGGTTTCTGGTGAGAAAGTGTTCGTGTCCTTACTGATAAATTGTTTCCCTCTCAAATGTTATTGAAAGATCTTTGCTAGGGGCCACTGCTCCTTTTAGGAAAGAGAACTTTCCATTTAGCAGCACACCAACTAACTCAGAGAAAGGAAAGGACCGTGTTTGTCATTAAAGGATTCCACGGGGCCTAGGAACTCTTATTTAATTCGGACTGGTAGAAATTCTCAAGTTAAGGAATATTCTGATTGATGATCAGAGAGAGTCATTCTGTGATGTTTAACACTGTGTTAAGGAGGGAGTATTTTCTTTTCTTTTCTTTTCTTTTCTTTTTTTGCAGTTTTTGGCCAGGGCTAGGTTTGAACCCTCCACCTCCGGTATATGGGGCCGGCGCCCTACTCCTTGGAGCCACAGGCGCCACCCAGGAGGAAGTATTTTCAACTTTTAAGATGTTAAGGCCCTGGAATCAAACTTTCTGCGTATGAAATTTAGCACTCCTGTTTAATGCATGTATAAATATAAGGAACCCTTCCTAAACCACAAATTCCTCTTCTCTAAATAGGGATTGTAATATTACCTCATACATGGAATATGTAAGATATTGCACATAGTATTGTTTATAATTATCATTTCAACTCTTTTTTAAAATACTGGAGAATTGCATGAAATCTTTCCTGTCCTCAAGAAGCTTCCATGAAAAAAGAAAAAATATATATATATATAAAATAAATTTCCAAGCTCTATACAATCAATATTATAAATTACAGTACTGCTTATAAATGTTGTGGACATTTAGAAAAGAGAGGGTCATTGCCTAGAGTCCTCAGGACAAGCTTTAAGGAAAAGGTGACTGTGTAGCAGGCATATTCAATGAAGTATATGAATAAAGGCAGAATATATATCAATAATGTAAATAATTGAATTTCTCTTACATGCAAAAGTTTCTGGTCTCTGAAAGAGCACATATAGACTTTTAAAAGCCATATTTCCTCACCCATAATCTCAGGAACCCTAAAAATGATCATTCACACTACCACTAACCAAGAAGGGGGCAAGGTAGGAAAATCTCTGTCCTGTTTCTTTAAAGAAATAATGTGGGCGGTGCCTGTGGCTCAAAGGAGTAGGGGGCCGGCCCCATATGCTGGAGGTAGAGGGTTCAAACCAGGCCCTGGCCAAAAACTTCAAAAAATAAAAAGAAAGAACGTCACTACCTGGTAGCAAAGCAAATTTCTCTATAGAAATGCAAAAGCATACCAATTTATTTATGAGCTAAATTACAGCAAACTACATTTGCTAAACGAAGTTGCTCCTTACACTCTACTTCTGAACACACGGCGTGTTGCTCTATTCTGTTTTATTTATACTTATATAAACAAGAATCTAACCCACCTGAACCCTTGGCACTCACACTCTCTCCTCCACTCCTCCCTAAATTTTGAAGAATGGTCCCTTACCTGCTCAGCTGTGGATAATTAGTAAACTAAAGTGGAATGGGAAGAAGGTGTGGTTCATTCCACCCCCACAGGTGAAACTGGACCTTTACTGATGACTTATTTGTGCAGCTCCTTCTGCCCTCACAATTGAAAATTCCATTTCAGAGGCACTTTTGTTACCTGACACTTTCCAGAAGACAACTTCCTAAATATTGCTGGGAAACTACCCCCTCTTCTCTCACAAAACTTCGGCGGGACAGTCAAATTCCCTTGGCCAAGGACTGGAATATGATTTAAAGCAGCACGATCAGAATCTCTCCCTGGATTGTTTACACCTTAAGCAGAAGGACCTTTAGATTTCAAAACAGTTGAAGGGACTCATTTTTTTTTTTAGTTGTCTGTTCTTCCTCATGTCTTTCCACAAAGCTTTCACGATTAAGTGATTTCTAGTCCCATTCCCCAGTTAAAGCAGATAAAAACTGGTAATAAACAGCTCCTGGATGGGTGTACAAGGATTCACACCGGAGGGTCTCACAAATCTGTGCTGTACCACGATCGTTAGCATCTGACCCATATGAAGCTGAAGTGTTACCAATTCTGGAGAGTTGGCCGTGCTTTAATTAGGAAATTATGATTTTTTCCCCTTGTTTCTAGGCTTCTGTGCTGGTAGGTTGTTTCAGTGATAAGTGAGACCTTTGGTTTAAGAGAGGGAGGAGAAAGGGACAGAAAGAGACAAGTCATATGTTTCATATGATAATTGAGCTGCCCTGGTTTCACTTCCTCCCAAACCCAGTTGTTCCAATTTTTCTGTCAATTTGGGAGCTTCTCTATTTTCAACCAACTACTCTTTTGCTTCAGTTATATTAGTCAAATCTCCATTATTAGTGACCAGAAGGCCTTCACTGTTGCACATCGGCATGAAAAATGCTTCCCAAGTGTTCCAGAAAGTAAAAGAAGGTATTGAGAACATCATCCACGTCTTTTAATTCATGTCCAGTAAAATGCAAACGTGACAGGAAAAAACGATTAAATCCTCAAACACGTTCCTGTCTCATCTTCTCTGAATCTATACCCACTGTTCTCAGGTCAATTTTTTATTGATAATTTCTGTTGAAGCCTTACGTATCACGACATTCACCTTTTTCGCTGTTTTTTTTAAATAATTTTATTAAATCATAATTGTGTACATTGGTGCAATCATAGGGCAGAATGTGCTTCATATACAATCAGAAACATTTTGATCATCCTGTGAGAGATAGCCTTCATAGCATTTTCTTAATCACTATATAAAGACATTGATACTCTACATTTAATAAGTTTCACCAGTACCCCACTAAGATGCACCGTAGGTGTGATCCCACCAGTTGCCCTCCCTCCACCCATCCTCCCCCCTCCCCTTATCC
>CAUYRH010119394.1:0-17033 GCA_963574655.1 Perodicticus potto
GATTTCTGTGGTGTGCTCTTCCGATCTGCCCAACCCTAATTTCTTTCGACTTGTTTGCTGTGGTGGTCAGCTGTCCTCACTGACCCAGCGGGTATAGACTGTCCTTGTGCGTGCTGTGGTAGTCAGCTGTCCTCACTGACCCAGCGGGTATAGACGGTCCTTGTGCGTGCTGTGGTGGTCAGCTGTCCTCCCTGACCCAGTGGGTATAGACCGTCCTTGTGCGTGCTGTGGTAGTCAGCTGTCCTCCCTGACCCAGCGGGTATAGACCTTCCCTGTGTGTGCTGTGGTGGTCGGCTGTCCTCACTTGTTTGTGGGAGTCCCTCGTGTAGTTTTCTGTCCCTCTGCTATGTGGCTACCATTCTTTCAATGTCTCTACTTTTGGCACAAAATGATGTTCAAGGCTCATGTTATTCTTCTCTGCCTCATTCCCTTCATTCCCTAGAATGAGCCACTCTCCTGGAGCCCTGGCTCTTCTGTAAGTGCTACATGGTGTCTGAGGACCAAGATGTGGGTGTGGCTGTTGGGGCAGTGCTGTGTCCTGGCACCATCTGTGGACGGGGGGATGATATGTGCATTCTCTCTCCTGCCCCTGCCCCTGGTGTGTTGACTACTAGGAGGTGACGCCAGTACCCCCAGCTTTGATCCAGCACTGCTGGGTGACAGTCTCGCTTTCTCTCTTTCTATAGTAAGGCTCTTTCTCTGAATGGTTCTCACTCTCTTTAATCTATTATTTGAGTAGTCTCCCTATAGACAGTGTCCTGTCCCTGAAAAAGCCCCTTCCCCTCCAGATGTCCTCATCTCCCCACTGGGATCTGTCTCCCTGCACTGAGATGGCGTCTGTGTTGGTCCCTCCAACGAGCCTCCAGGAAATAGTCACCTAGTGGGGAGATGCTGCTGTCAGGGCCTTAACATTCAGAAGCAGAAACACAGATCCTCATCTGCTCATTAAGACTCAGTAAGGAAATTAACAGAGCATTAGAAGGAATATAACACTTGATTCACCAACATCATAATTGAGAAGTCCAAACTGGGTGAAAATTCTGCAGAAAGGCTTGTGGACGGACGGGTATGCCAAATGATCAATTGCTTTTCTTAGTACTAGCAACAGACTTGGGAATTGTATATTAGAGATATTTTTAAAATAACAGTAACAACCCTTAAGGTTTCTAAAAATAAATGGAATGAAAAATATTCAAGGACTCTATACAGAAAACTATAAAACTTCATTTTAATCCACTACCGTGCAGTCGAGTGAGTGGAGACTATATGAGTATTCTGTGAACAAATCATCTTGTCCCCTGACAATCACCACAGCCCTGTTCCCTCCTTCATAGCTGCAGGTCAGAGGTCCAGGCATGGCCTAGTGTAGGTTCTCAACCTTCCCAATGCCACGACCCTTTAATATAGTTCCTCATCTTGTGAAGGAACTATAAAATTATTTTTGTTGCTAGTAGCACCATACTCATGGTCTCCCCCCACATCTGAGGGGCGGAGATTATGAGGGTGAAGGCTGCTGTGGCATCGGGAGCCCTGCCCACCACGGAGGTCCTGTCTTTGTGGGCAGACAGAGTTAGTACTGTAGAAGTGTTGGTCTCCACAGTTGAATCCATATCCTCATTATAATACTAGAGGTAGTGCCATTTTTTTCTCATGAAATTTCATAAGCAGATTGAAAAATGTACATGAAAAAGCAAGAATAGCTAAGTCCTTTCTGTTGAAGAATAAAGTTGAGGGAATTGCTCTGCCTGCCATCCTCCCTAAGCTCTTGCGAAGGTGCAGTGACAAATGGGCTGAGGGCGAAGCCCACACACAGCTCTATGTGACACAGAACCACGGTGTGTGCCAGAGAATGGACGGGGAAGGCAGGGCTGGCCAGTGAATGGTGCTGGGAATTCCAGCCTCTGTGGGAAGACAGTGAAATCAGGTTCCTATTTCACACCGAACAAAGGTGCACACCAGCTAGCTTAAGAGCAGAAGGTGAAAAGCAGATTTTAGAACGTTTAGAAGACAGTATGTGAAGAAGGTGTTGATGAACTCAGTACGTCTGCATCAAGAACTTTCTTTACAGGCTCAACGGCTCAATGGCTAAGGCACCAACTATATACACCTGAGCTGGCGAGTTCGAATCCAGCCTGGACCCGCCAAACAACAATGACGGCTGCAACCAAAAAAAAAAAGGCCGGGCGTTGTGGCAGGCGCCTGTGGTCCCAGCTACTTGGGAGGCGGAGGGCAGGAGACTCACTTGAGCCCAGGAATTGGTGGTTGCTGTGAGCTGTGATGCCAAGGCACTCTGTCCTGGGTGACAGCTTGAGGCTCTGTCTCAAAAAAAAGAACTTTCTTTACAGATGTCCTAAATAGGCAAGCTGGGAGAAGGGATCTGTAGCAGTTATAATGGCTAACGACTTACCTCTGTCTAGACCACATGAAGAGCACCCACAAATTAGTAAGACAAAGCCAACTGGTAGGAAAAGTGGGGTTCACTGACAAGCCAACCCCCAAGTATCCCAGTTCCGTGAAATGCTGCTCTGTCTCAGTAGTAATTAGGAGCTTGCAAAGTAAAACTGAAACACGATGTGTTTACTCACTCGATGGTCAAAATCGAAAAAGTTCGGTGATATGAATTGTTGGGACCTTTTATGTATTTTGGGGGAAGATTTAGTCAAAACCACCTAGTTTTTAGCATTATTGTGGCTGAGCGTGGCGCATCTTACTAGCAGTGTTGCTGGACACGCTCCTGCAGGACGCCAGAGCAGCTGGTGGACCTGTGCTGGATGCAGCCTGTGTGTCCTCTGCAGCATGTCACATAGTTCACGGGTGTTGGTGAAGTGGGACCCTTGGCTCTCAGAGAAGAGAGCCTGAGTGTTCCGGAATGTGTTCCGGAAGTCTCCACACAGCATGATATTCATGTCAAGTTCAAAACCAAAGTCAAAAGACACACCATACAGGCACGGATATGGTGGCGGTGATTACTTCAAAATAAAATGCAAGGGAACAAGAGCCCACGGTCTAAGGGAGTGGGCACCTCTTGGGAACATGGATGGGAAGGAATGGGAAGGAACATGCGAGCACGTGTGGCCGGGCAGGGCTTGTGGTGGTTGTGTCATTAGATTTTGTAACATACACACATGTACCAAACATGGAAATGTGATCAAGGAAAAGAGCAAGAGGAGGGGGGCTGCAGGCAGCGAGTGTGGACAGGGCCCCTTAGAGCTGTGTTGTGAATGTTGTGGAGGACACGGGGTAAAGAGAATTTGGTGGTGGTTTTTCACATGGGAGGAAATCATGAGGATTGGAGGGAAGACTCAGGGTGGAGTGAGGCAGGGAGCAGGCTGTTAGGGTGGGAGCAGGAAGATGAGTCACTGGCATACAGGGACCAGTGTATTGCCCGGCTGTGACAGGTGCAAGCATTGGGCAGCAGTGGGGGCAGGGGTCAGGTGGGCTGGGAGGCCCTCTGTGCCCAGGGCTCACACACAGGGTTGGCCAGGGCAGGGGGTTCTGCTGTGTTGTCAGGGGGAGAGGGCAGTGGCCATCGAGGTCCTCTCCTTGGCTCCCTCCCACATGCTGTTCCTTGGTGCAGACAGCTGGATGGGGTCCAGGAGCTGTACCCAATCTGTCGCTGGGACCTGGCAGCAGGGTCTTAGCATGCGGGCCTGGGGCCTTTCATGTGGTCTCTGCCACTGGGCACAGCAGGGACTTTCTCTTTCACCAGAGCAGTCTGGATTGAGTTTCCTGCCTCTGAGATAATTGATGTTCTTAGGAAAAGGTTAGAACAATTCCCTACTTAAAGAAACAAAACAAAACAACAAACTCAAGTGGGACACTGCTCCTGAAAATCAAAGGAGGAGGTGTGGGCTCAGACAACGCCTCTACATTCACATCAAAGTGGCCGGCAGGCGGCCTGGGGCAGTGGGCAGGCGGCCCTTAGCTCTCAATCTCATTTTGGTGGGGTTGAGCTATTATTCTGGGTAATTCAATCAGAGCCTTGCAGGGCAGTGGGGCCCACACCTGTGGGTGCTCGGCTGCCTCCCTGGTTCAGAGAGCAGTTGGCTAATCCATGCCTTGGCCTGGGCCCCTGCAACACCTGTTGCCAGGTGAGCCAGTCCTGCCTACCTGCCTCCTGGGCTCTGCAGGTTGAGGCCTTTACTTTTTTTTTCTTTTTGAGACAAAGTCTCACTTTGTCACCCTTGGTGGAGTACCGTGGCATCATAGCTCACAGCAACATCTAAGTCTTAGGCTCAAGTGATTCTCTTGCTTCAACCATCTGAGTACCTAGGACTATAGGCACCCACCACAATGCCTGGTTGTTTTTTTAGAAATGGGGTGTCACTTTTGCTCAGGTTAGTCTTGAACTCCTGAGCTCAGACACTCCACCCACCTCAGCCTCCCAGAGTGCTAGGATTACAGGCATAAGCCACTATACCTGGCCCCGTGGCCTTTACTTTTTGACAGTAGCTAACGGGGACCTTGGCTTGTGTGGTAGATGGGAGCCTGGTAACCCAGGTCTTCAGCAGACGTTCTGTAGCCAGGCCTGGCACCTGAGAGGTGCGGGGGTGGTGGTGGGCAAGAGGCTCTGTGGGCCTCGGGCAAGACTGTCAGGATTCCCTGGAGGGCAACTTTAAAACACAGGTTCCTGGGCTCCATCTGAAGTAAGTGGCCAGAGTGAGGCCTGAGCATCAACGTTTGTTGTAAATTCCAGCTGCTGCCGCCTGGGCGGCCCTGCCTCATGTCTCCTTACCTCTCCTTGTCTTCTTTCAGATGTGTAACCAGCGCCATGACAGCTGTTGAATTGCTAAAAACTTTTTGGGAGGGGTAGTTATAGAAAGACCCCCTTTGTGGGTCGTCAGAATTGCCCAAAACGTCATCTCTGGGCAGAGGAATCAGGGACAGGTGCTGGTGGCACGTGGCTTGGCCGGCACAGCGGGCTTGGCTCAGGTGTGCAAACTGCATGACGGGATGTGGGGAGCCCAGCTAGACCCCTGGGCATGAACAGGACTGAGGTGGGGTCTGGTGAGTCCCTCTGTGCTCCTGTGACAGAGCAGTGTCCCATTCCATCCTCCGCTCCCGGGCAGTGCACAGTGACAGTGTAGACACTTGTGCCGTCTGATGCCTGGAAGAGTGCGGGGCCTCTCGCTTCTGCTGCTGCAGCGTTGGTCTCCGGGGGCTACTGTAAGTCAGGCTTGGGGAGCTCAAATTCTCACACTGAAGGACCACTGTGGTGACAACAGAGAAAAGACTGGGGCCAAGAGGAGGAGGAAGAGGCTGGACGTGCAGCCTGAAGACCCACTATTCCTCCAGGCCAGCTTGGAGCTTCCTGGCAGTCTCTGGGAAAAGGCAAAAAGTTTCTGCCCGAGGAAATGCAGATCTTCTTGTTGGTGAGCCCCACCGTAGCTTCTTGGTGGGAGCCCCAGTGAGAGGCGGGCAGCGCAGTGTTGGTTGATCCCAGCCCCGTGAGGGGTCCACAGAAGCCTCCATGCTGTCGTCTGCATGTTCAGAGGCTCATCGTGGGAGGCCCATGAGCTGGAGGGTATGGAAACACCCAGTCTGTGAGCAGGGAACACATACAGATGGTCGGTGCTTCATTTCCCTTAGAGGGATTCTCAAGAAAATAATAATCAGTGGTAATTAGTGACAGTAAAGTCACGTTACTGAATGCTTGCTCTCTGCCAGGGGCTTTTCTGAGCCCCCTGGGAACCAGCGGATGGACTTGTTGAATCATACAGAAGGCACTGGTTGTGTCACTACTGATGGGTGGGGAAACTGAGGATCAGAGAAGTGGGTAACTTGCCGAGGTTGCTGGCTAGTGGATGGTGTGGCGCCCCTCTGCCTTTTAGTCTAGCCTGCACCACTCTTCACTGGGTGTCCGTGTGAGGACATTAGCTCCCTGGGCCTGGCCCATAGTGGCTCCTGCTGAACATTAATAGAGTGAACACTCGCCACTTAAGGGTTGGCTGTCCCCGCCACTGCTGGCTGCAGTGGCCTGTGTGTGTCACTGCAGAAGGTGGCAAGTGACGCACTTGAAAAGGCACGTCGTAGGGGCTGGCCCGTCTCCTTGGGACGTTCTCCCATCTTAGCCAATGCCCAAAGTAGCTCAGGGCGCCTGGCCTGGAGCCTGAGGCCTGGGTCTGGGCCTCACTTGCTACCTGCCATGGTCTGGACTTGCAATTGGCTTTTCCAATATCTGCTGCCTCTTTTGGGAAAGGATGTGAGGGGTTGGGAGAATGATGATGGGAAGTGGGGGAGTCGCCCCGTGTGGTGCGCGTGCTCTCAGCACCAGTCCAGTCTTCACAGCTCTGGGGCCATTGTCCTTTTGCAGGCGAGGAAACAGGTACAAAGAGGTTCAGGGACCCAGGTTGACGGGTGTCAAGGTGGAGCATGAGTCCAGGGCTGTCACCAAGGCCCAGGTCCTCTCAGCCCATCGTGTTGCTTCTCACGTGGTGGCTCCTGGGTCTCCAGTTGTTGGCTCAGCTGTGCTGCCCTTGACTGTCGATCAGGCCTCCAGTGTGCCCCCAGCGGCTGAGGAGGTGGAGTCCTGGGTGTGCTGGCTCCCAAACGGCTGCACCTTCTCTTGGGGTCCCTACCCCCCCCCCCCCAGCACTGGGCACTGGTGATACCTGGCTGATCTCTTGTGCCTGGAAGCTGGGGAGCATCGTTGGGGGCCCACCTGCCCCTGTCTGCCAAGCACTGGCGGGAGCCTCTGCTGGTGGGTCCCCCTGTGTGGGGTTCACTGTCCGACCTGACTGTTTTTGCCCACGGGCTTTTCTGAGTTCCTCTTGACTTAGGAAGGTCAGGTCCAGTCTCATGGGGTGGGCCCAGTGCTGGACACAATGGGTCATGGGGAGGGCCTGTGTGGCACCTATGGAGAAGGCAGTTGTGGGTCCGGGGTTCCTCAGGGGGCAGTGAAATGCTGGAGACTGGAATTGTAGATCTGGAGGCACCTGGACATCACAAGGCCACCCTCCGTGCAGATAGGGAAACTGAGGCCAGAGAGGAAAGGCCTGCTGCTGCTGTATGGCCCAGACAGGACAGAACCCAGGTCACCCCTGCCTCCTCTCTGAGCACACACAGTTCTGTGGCTGTGGGTGGGATGGGAATGCTGCCTCCCCGGGAGCTGACACCTGCTTCAGTCTCGTGTTTTGGATGGTAATGATGTGAAGATGAAGCAGAGGTTTCATGTGGCCACGAAAAGCTGAAGACACAAGTGAGGACCCCCTCCGCCCCCCAGAACCTCTTGACGGAGCGTGGCCTTCCTGGCACCTTGATTTTGGACTTCTGGTCCCCAGAGTGTGAGAAAACTCTCTTTTTCTGAGTCTCCAGTTCTTGGTGGGCTCTCGTGGCTGACCTAGGCCAGGATAGCCCCTGGGACAGTGCTGATTAGCGAGCTGTCCGTTCTGCAACTTGAGGCAGTTATCACATGGGGCTAGTGCTAAAAGAATACGGTCAAGTCAAAAGCTATTTGATGCTTCTATTTCCTGCTGTTTCTCCATGCAGTGACCCAAGGAAACTTCTGGAATGTAGCCTGGGTCCAGGGAGTTTCCTGAGGGTTTGCAGCCTAGGGGCTGTCCAGAGGGAATGCCTTTCCCTTTGTCTTGTTTGAAAGCAGTGGCCTCGAAGGCTCAGCCTGGACAGGGACCCAGCTGGGCAGAGGGATGCTCTATGGTCTCTCCTCCTGGGGCCACAGACACTGGGAGAACCACCTGCCCTGGCCCAAAGGCAGGCTCCACAGGCTGGCACGTGGCTGGTGGATGCTGGTGCTATAGGGTAATCTGCCACTTTGGGTATGGGCCTGGGAGTGCAGTGGGCTTGTCATTCACCAGCAGAAATGGGCTGTGAGCTGGGCTTGGAGCTGACGCAGGCTTGGCTTTGACACCTGCTCTGCAGGTGTGGTCCTGTGCCAGGCCCCTTCTCTCTACTGGCCTCAGGATCCTGGCATGTGAGATGGGACGAAAGCCTGTCTTCCTCTGGGTCTGCACACAGGTGCCAGGTCCTTGTCTCAGGGGTGAAGCCACTACTTCTTGAGGGAGTTCCCAAGCAGTGCTGAGCAGTTTCCCCCCGGAAGTGTATGCCAGGGAAGAATCATCTGCCCTACAACTCAGTGGCCAAGTGCAGGTGCTGATGCCAGGTTGGTCCTAGCGGGGCTTGGGCCCGGCTGGTCAATGGGCACCTTGTTAACCCATAAGACACCTGCAAAGCTGGCTTTGGTGACAGAAAATGCTCACTCTTCGTGTTGTCCCTTCTAGCAGTGGGTAGGGGCCCAGAGCTGATTTGCATGCAGGTGAGGACCTGCAGCAGAGCCCTGCATGTCCAGACCCAGCAGGACCCGGTAGAGGGCCAGGTAGAACAGCACACCTGGGAGAGTACGCCCTGGGCATGCGCAGTACCTGGGAAGGCCAGTGGAGGGCAGCAGAGCTCCGGCAGTGGGTAACTCCAGTGGGCCTGGTCCCTACCACAGCCCCAGGCCTGGGGAGGGCAGGGGTAGTCACCCTAGACTGGAACATTTTCCTCTCCCTTCCGCACCAAGACGTCACCTCCTCCTGGCCAGCCTTCCTTGAAATGTCATCTGGGCTGTCATAGCCTTTGCCAAGGGATGCAGGTGGAGGGCAACCTGCCTCTTAGTGGGGGGAAGGGGTGGGTTGGTGGGGGGGAAGAAGGCTCGGGGGAAGGAGGGTGGGTGGGCTTGGCCACCCATCACTGTTCCAGCTGACCTCCTGGGAGTGCAGGGCACTGAAGGGCTTCTCTGGCTGCAAAGAACCTTCTGGGTGTTCTGCACTCGCCCCTCCTGCCAGCCATGTGGAGGGGCACAGACACCCTGGCCGGATGGGGCATGTTAGGTGCCCGCACCTGACACCTGCAGTGGGAATCTAGATGCTGGGCAGGAGCAGCTCGTATCCGCCCCTGTGTTTCTGTGGATGTTTGATTCAGTCAATCTTATTTCCCTAGAAATCAGGGCCTTGGCTACCCTTTGCCAACGTTGGCATGTGCTTAGGATTTGTCTGAGCAGAGACAGGAAGGTCTGTTCCTTGGGATGCAGCAGACTGCTGGCCAGGCGTGTGAGGAGGGTCCCACTTCACAGATAGGGCCAAAGTCTCAGGAGGGGAGATCTGGAGGGTCAGAGGCCAACGTGGACCTCCCCTGGCTGGCAGACGAGGGGACTGAGGCTCAGAACATTCTGGATCAGACCCTCCTCCTAGCATACGTGAACTGGCTTCCTCCAGAAACCCAAGTTGTGTTGTCCACTCTAATGGACAAAAGAGATTGCACTTTTTAGGGGGTCTGTCCAAAGCTTGGAATCACCCCAGGGAGGACAGGAGGACGAGGGGGATATTGTCAGAGCCTGGGTGTCCAAAGGTGGCAGTGTCATCTGGGCTGTGGGTACAGGCCGTGCACAGCGCACACTCAGGCCGGGAGGGAGATAAGGAGGCCTCTCGGCCACACTGGGAAGTTATCGGGAGGTGGGGCAGGCAGGATAGGAGGGTGAGGGCCTCAGCTCCCAGGAGTGGGTGGCAGGTGGGAAGCTGTAACATGTGCCATGGTGGGACTGGGCTTGAGGAGACAGACATAGGACCGGCCTAGGCAGAAGGGACCAAGGGTCCTGGTCCCTCATTGGAAGGTCATTGGCTGCTTGAGGCTTGACACGGGGCTCATAGGCCTGGCTGCGGCTTTCCTCTGGGAAACAATCTAACTCTGATCAGATGCCTTTGGCATTTTTTTAAGATGCCAAGAATGTGTTTGGGGGTGCTTGGGACCGGATGGTCTTGCTTTCCACCCGGCAAATCACTTTGCCGCATAACTGGAAGGCAGTGACTCCGCGTGACCGCGGGGTATGCAGGACCGTGATCTCTGCTCTGGCCCGTCTGCGGTGGCCAGTGGCTGGCGGGGGCAGGGTGAGCTCCAGGTTGGATGGGAAAAACAGGGATGAGTGAACCTGGCAGAGGTTAGGGAGGCGCTGGCCAGGCTGGAATGGCTCTCAGCGGCCACCCTCGGGGCTCTGGGCCTGCACTGGTGAGAGTTCTGGCATTTGCTTTCTTCTCTTCCAGAACAAAACTCACCCTCATCGTCGGGTGACCAATAGCAGGGAGTGTACTTGTCAGGGTGGAGGGATGGGGACACAGGCTGCTGGGTCAGGCTGATCCCCTGGGGCTGCTGTGACAAAAATACCCAGACCAGGTGGCTTTAAACCCGAGAAGTAGATTTTCTCTCAGTGCTGGAGGCCAGATGTCCAGGACCAAGGTGTGGGCAACCTGGGCTCCCCCTGTAGGTGCTGGGGGGAGGATCGGCCTCTCTCCTTCCTGCTCTGGTGGCCTCGGAGTCGTTGGTGCTTCTTGGCTGTGGCTGCGTCGCCCCAATCTGCCTCTAGTGCATGTGCCTTCTCCCCTGTGGGTCTCCCTGCCCAGACTCTCCCCTGTGTGTCTCCCTGTCCAGATTTCTCTCTTCTTATAAGGACATAGGTTGTTGGCTTAGGGCCTGCCCTATTCTACTATGACCTCATCTTAATGTCATCTGCAAAGCACCCTATTTCCAAAGAGAGAAATTCTGAGGCTCCAGGTGGATGTGAATATTGGGGGCTACACGCTTCTGTCCAGCTGAGGTGTTCTCTCTCTGACAGCAAGTGCCTGGAGCCAGTGTCACTTTGAAGGGCTGCATACCAGGTGTTAGGAAGGTGGAGGGCCAGAGAGAGGGGTGCAGGAATCGGGATGGTGCCAGGACCTTGGGAAGGTTACTGAACCCACTTGAATTTCAGTCTCCACATCTGTAAAATAGGCCTGTTATTTCTCTCTGCTGCACTGACATCAGTTGCTGATTCTCTGAAAGCAAATGGAGATGAGAGGTGGTTTATGCAGGACCAGGAATGGTGTTTCTAGACATGGTCGAGGGTCAACGCCATTTGTGCCTGCTGTCCACTGGCTACACAATTCCCTGTGCCTTGGAGGCCTTATCTGTAGAATGGGAATAACGACTGTCCCTATTTGGTGGGCTTGGCATGAGGGCGGGTGAGAGAGGAAGCCCTCTGGGTGCCTGGCTGCGGGGCCAGCTGTCTCTGCATATCAGCTTCTGTGAGAGTCGGCTCCGGCCACAGGCGTAGGGAGGTGGTCAGGGAGGCTTTTGCTACTCTCGTTCCTTTCCCTGGAGACTTTGGTTCCAACTTGGGTCTTGTGGGCATTATCAGCCATGAGAGCCAGGAATATGAACCTGGTGACTGTAAGAGTTACCGACTACGTCTGGAAGGTGGAATTGATCCTGCCTGGCAGCTTGGGCAGAGTGATAAATGCAGGGGTTCCTGCATCAGTGACCTCTTTCCCTCAGATGCTGGCCGATAGGACGCTGGGCTACGTGGCTTCCACGTCCAGGGAGTTGCCACCAGTTTGTCTGCAATGAGACAACAGCTGCAGGCGTGTGGGACAGCAAGGTCACTTATATCCACCAAAGTGTTGCAAACACCTCCCTCCCCTGTCCAGAAAGGAGGCCCCATGCTGGGGGAATGGAGGTTCTGTTGGTTTCACGGGACCCCTGTGTGTCCCGACTGACCTCACTGTTCAGGCTGATGCCATATCAGTTGGCGGGGCCTGTGAGCCCTCTGGCTTCACACCTGCTCCCTCTGGGCCTTTCTGTCAAATAGCTAATGATGCCTGAACAAACAGCACAATGTCCTCAGGGAGCTCCTGCCTGGAGGGGCCCTGCCACGGATCGCGAGCCACCATCCGTGGGCCGGGGTTTCCAGGGATCAGCAGGGCACACCTGTGGTCAGCCCCCACTCGCTTCTGGTCTGGATAAGACAACTCCAGCCCTGCCGAACCCCCATGTACTCCCAGCTCGTTCACCTGGCACAAAGAGGCGTTGAGGGACCGAGAAAGGGACTTTTGATCTTAGGATGGCTGGTGCTTTTGCCAAGAGCCCCTAGACATCTCTGACTGGCTTAAGCCCAAACCAGCTTCTCTAAAGGGCAGTTCCTTCGAGGGAGGCTGTTGGGAAACACCTTTGAAAAATGGCTTTATGCAGCTGGCCTGGAGGGCTGTGGACCCAGCCCAGGGCTCTTCCTTGGCCACCAGCCTGGGCCCCAGGACGCAGGGCCATATGGCAGGTTTAGAAAGTAAGCCAGGCCCTGCATTCCTGTGTGGCAGCCCTGGAGGCCCTGAGGCCTGAGCTCACTCCTGGCTCTGCCAGCCGGGCGTCTTCAGGGGCTCTCTCTGCCCTTGGGCTTGGGTGGGGGGCTGGGCTTTTCTGCATCCAGCCAACTCAGAAGCTTCTGCAAGTGGTGAAACCCAGAATCAAAGCCGTGGAGTCTTCCCCACCACTGCCCTTTTGGGCCCAGCGATTCTCTGCTAGGCCACTTCTGCTGTCAGAGTTTGGACAGGGACTTAGTTTATTTTTGTCTCAGTCAGGCTGATTATCTTTAATATGGCCGTGGAGAACGTTTCCTTGTATGCTCGTTTTAAGGAAATGTTTGCGCATTGAGCATTTTTCCCACAGTGGTGAGACAATGTACTGTCCCTTGCCAAAGATCACATTTGCCATCCTCGGTGTTCCTGCCGCTGGACGGTGAGCCTGGAGGCTGGCCAGGCGGCGCTGCCAAGTGCCCTGCATTGATCGCTATCAGGAGGCGTTTGATTAATATCCCCTGGAGGACGAGGCCTGTGCTTGGCTGGCCTGGCTCGACCTGCTGCTGAGGGGCTCTGCACACAGGGTCTCAGGGAAGGTGCTGGCGGTGGCGAGGTGGTGCATGGCCCTCGGGCAGGTGGCCTGAGCGCTGGGCTGAGCTTGGCTGTGGCCGTGTGAACCAGCAGCCCAGCCCTGCTCCCAGTCCTTTGAAGCATGTCCAGTATGCCCAGCTCAGCATGCCCATTGCAGCCCTTTACGTTTCTAGTTTGTCCGGATCCACGAAGCAAAACCAAACTGTCCGGGTCCCCTGAAGGCTGCTGCTCTGCCTGCCAGGCCCAGCTACACGGGGAGGCCTCTGTGGGAAGGTGCCTCTGGGCCCTGGGTGGGGGTGGGGAAGCCGGTCCAAGCCTCCTGTTTCTGGTGGTCTGCCCCCAGTAGGGATGGGCCTTCCTCTTGCCATCTTCCTGCTCAAAGACTGTGGAGGCCAGGAGCTCCCAGGGCTCAGCTCTGGCCTGCCGAGTGGTCAGGGCAGGGCATGTCAACAGTATCTGGCTACATGGGGGCCTGGCCCCAGAAAGGCAGGCAGGACAACAAACGGTGTGGGGTGTTGAGGGCTCATGGCCTCTGAGTGGGAGAAGGAAGCTCCCTGAACAGGAGCTATTGCAGAGGGGATGGTGACGGGTGCTGGGGTGGGAGAAACAGGGTCAGATGGGTTGGGAGTGGGGGAGGGAGGGTAGGGGGTAGCCAGCACTGCCTGTTCAGCATCTGAGAGTTGAGGGGCTGATGCCGTGGAGGGGTGGCCAGCCCGGGAGCACATGCCTCATGAGTGGATGGCTGCATGGGAAAGGCCATGGAGCAGGCACAGGGGAGAGAGGGTATGTTTGCTAAGTAGTAATGTCTCTCAGTTTGGGAAAGCTGGAGACTTTTGAAGCAGGAAGGGCCTATGGAGGCTGTGGTGTCAGACCCCTGTGTCCAGGCCATGCTGTTGGGAGAGCTGCCATGTCGAGTGCTCACCTGGGACAGATCTTTGGGTTCCTCCCAATGTGAACCCTAGGCCCCGAGTGTTTGTCCCAGGAACACCAAGGAAGGTCCTGCCGTTCAGGCACCATGTGGACCCTGCTGGCCTGGAACGCCTCAGTGAAGGCCCAACCCCCCGAATGCTATTTCGGACATCCCGGCCTCCTCTCAGCTCTGCGTCTGTGAGCTTGGGCTGCCTGGGGACCACTCCTCAGGGGCGTCGGGAGGATCACACCTGGTCATACCTGCCTGGTCTCTCTGGGGAGAAGGCCCTCCCTGATAGGCCCCCCCCATTGCAGTACCCGTGCCCCAGGCTTAACGTGGAGCCTCCCTTCCCTGCTGCAGTCATCTGCCAAGATCCAGTTAAACCTCCAAGAATTTTTGGGTTTATCCTCTTCCTTCCACCTCGCCTGCCTGAACCCGGCCTAACATGCCAGCAGGACTGTGGCAGCCCTGCCGGCCTGAGTCTCCTCTACCGCCCTCTGCTCTGTCTTTCTCCTGCAGCAGCTGTCAGATCACACCCCACTGTGTGATGCTCAGCTCTGGTATCTGCTGCCAGCAACTCTGGCCCCCAGGGCCCCACCTGTGCAAGACCCTGCCCGCTGTCCGGGTTCCTTTGGGCCTGCCGTGTCACTGCCCAGCACCACATCTGGCTGAGGGCCTTGGCCTGGGATGGTTGGACCAGGCTGAATGGAGGTCTCCAAAAAGATATGTCCAAATCCTAACTTTTGGAACCTGGGAGTATGACCTTATCTGGAGAAAAGGGTCTTTGCAGGTCTGATTAGGGTAAGAATTCTGAAGATGAGATCACTCTGGACTATCCGCCTGGGCTTGGAATCCAATGCCAGTCCCCTCATGAGAGACAGAGGAGCAGAAGGCACAGAGAAGGGGAAGGACCGCGTAAAGATGGAGGCAGAGGCCTGAACCATGCAGCCATGAGCCTGGGAATACCAGGATGCCCCAAAGCTGGAGGCGGCAGGAAGGACCCTCCCCTAGAGCTTTCAGAGGGAGTGTAGCCCTGCTGACACCTTGATCTTGGACTTCTGTCTTCCCGACTGTGAGAGAAAGCATTTCTGTTGTTCTGAGTCACCCAGTTTAGGATCGTTTGTTACAGCACCTCCGGAAGACTCATGGACACGTTTCAGGCCTCAGCTTAGACCCGCTCCCCGGGGTAGGTACTCCCTGGGGCCAACCCAGTGCCTGCTCTTACCCCTGTAGGAGCCCCATCCTCATCCACGATTATGCATTTAGTGCTCACTTGCTGATCAATATGCAATCACATATTGATCCGTTATTAACTTATTTATTGGCTGACTACACATTTATGGATTATTTTTTGAGAACAGGGACTGCATCCCATTCATCTTTATTTTTTTGTGACAGAGTCTCACCCTGTCACCCTGAGTACAGTGCCACGGCATCATCATAGCTCCCAATAACCTCAAACTCCTGGACTCAAGTCATCCTCCTGCCTCAGTCTCCTGAGTAGTTGGGACTACAGGCACTCGCCACAACCTTAGGCTAGTTTTACTTTTTTTAGTAGAGACGGGGTCTAGCTTTTGTTCAGGCTGGTCCTGAACTCCTGAGCTCAGGGGATCCACATACCTTGGCCTTGCAGAGTGCTGGGATTAGAGGAGGAAGCCACTGTGCCTAGCCATGGTTTATCTTTAAATCCCAGCGCCTGACGCAGACCCTGATGCTTGGCTGACTGCTCTTGGGCTCCTGCTATTGTTACAGTTTATTATTACTAGTAGTCATATTAAATAAATGAATGGGCAGGTGTCTGCTATTTCATCCACTCACTTAGTCACCATTTATTACTGAGTGCCCACTGGGTGCTGCGGCTGGGGCATGGCTGTGAACAGGGCAGACCAAGGTGCTTTCCTCTGTGGGCTGTTCTTGGGGAAGAGGCCGAGGGAACCAGATACAGGGTCTGCCTTGCCAGGTGGGGGTGGCCTCCAGTGGGGTTTTAGGCTGGGCCAGGGAAGCCTGGCTGATAAAGGACGTTTCCACACGGACCTGAGAGTAGGGAGGGAGAGAGGAAAACCAGAAGAGACCTTGAGACAGAGAAACATGTGCAGAGGCCCCTGTGGGGGTGTGTTTGGCTTGTTCAAGTTTGCTGAAAGGGCTGTGAGGTGGGGAGAGGAGCTTGGGGTGGGAGACAAAGTGGGCTGGACCTAGGGGCCTTGTGACCAGTGTGTAAATGTGTCCTGTGAGATGAGGAGCCCTGGGTGGTTTCAGTGGAGCGGGGATGAGATCTGATGCCCACTTGGAAGGTTGGCAGGGGTGGCTGGGACGTCTTTGGTCTTTGAGCTGGAGAGTTTGGAAGTGAGGTCCCACAGGGCGGCTTGGAATGATTCTGAGTCCACACGGACTGCTGGCAATACCAGGGATCACTTTAAGCAGGAAGACAAGCTCTTTAAACTAGGCCTGGGGAAGAGTGACCACTTTCTTATTCTCTCCCAGGCAGGAGACAGCTGAGATGTGACGATGAGGGCCAGGGCAGGCTGTACTGTTTGCAGGGCTGTGCTGAAAGGTGACTCTGGCTCCCTTTGCTGAGACTTGCTTGGCACCCCTGTGTGGCAGGTGCTGCCCGGGTTTCTGGCACACACCACCCAGTCGGACCCTTTCTTCCTCCTCAGGGGACAACCTTTTCACAGGAGAGGGAACCAAGGCTCAGAGAAAAAAGTCCCTGACATAGGGGCCTTCTGCTGGAGCCCAGGCCTCTGAGGACAGCGTCTCTGTGCACGTGTCCCTTATAGTCTGGGCATGGAAGAGAGAGTGGCTGGTGCAGTGCTCTGAGGGGGAAGAGGTCAGGGCCCCAGGCCAGAGGGCTTGGAGCTGGAGGTGGAATTCAGGGTGGAAAGTAGAGGCGCATGTGCTCCAGAAGCGAGTTGTGTGAGAGACGGAAACATGAGCCAGGAGGCTGGACTGGTAGGACCCCCTGTCTCCAAGGCTAGGGGTGGGGGGCATGGCCACTAGGGGTCCCCTGACCACAATCCCTGCCCATCCATCCACCCACCCACCCACCCACTTATCTCTTCATCCATCCAAACCATCCATCCATCCACCCACCCACCCACCCACTTATCTCTTCATCCATCCAAACCGTCCGTCCATCCATCCATCCATCTCTCCATCCATCCATCCATCCATCCATCCATCTCTCCATCCATCCATCCATTCATACATACGTACATCCATCCATCCATCCACCCACCCACCCACTTATCTCTTCATCCATCCAAACCATCCATCCATCCATCCATCCATCTCTCCATCCATCCGTCCATTCATACATACGTACATCCATCCATCCGGGGGGGCGCGCCCCCCCCCCCCCCCCACAAGCCCCAACCCACCCGCCCCCCCCCCCCCCCCCCCCCACACCCCAACCAACCCAACCCCCAAACAGAAAACAA
>CAUYRH010119396.1:0-48581 GCA_963574655.1 Perodicticus potto
GGGCTGCCTCCTTTAGGTGGGCAAAGCAGCCACAAAGCCCCCCAGTTTTGGGGCAGGGGGATAAGACTCTGCCTCTTCATGAGAGGAACAGCAAAGATTTGTGGCCATATTTTATTTATTTATTTATTTATTTATTTATTTATTTTTTTGAGGCAGAGTCTCACTGTGTCACCCTTGGTGGAGTGCAATGGCATCACAGCTCACAGCAACCTCAAACTCTTGGGCTTAAGCAATTCTCTTGCCTCAGCCTCCCAAGTAGCTGGGACTACAGGTGCCCACCATAATGCCCGGCTATTTTTTGTTGCGGTTGTCATTGTTGATTTTAGCTGGCCTGGGCCGGGTTCAAACCTGCCAGCCTCGGTGTATGTGGCCTGCGCCCTAACCACTGAGTTATGGGCACTGCCCTCGTGGCCATATTTTAAAGTAGCCACAGTGACACTCCTCCCATGTGCAAAATGCTGTCCCCGCAGAGACCCCTCAGAACCTCTGTCTCTGTGTTAGCTCTGGACCCAGCCCCAGGGTCTCATCTAAAGGAGGCCCCACACTGGGTGGGGACAGCTCTGAGCAGTGCTGGCTGCTGGCACCTGGTAGGTCGCTTGCTGAACTTTTCATTTCACAGTGGGAAGCAGGTGGTGGGAGCAGTCTGTAGTCTGAGCTGCTCTTGAGGTCAGGCGGGGAGGCAGGGCCAGTTGCTTGTGCAGGGCTGGCTTCCCCTGTGATGCCCCTGCTGCTCTGAGTGCTCTCTCCCACTCACCTTCCTTGTCCGTGAGCAACAAAGGGCATTTTTAACTCTGTGCTGTCTCTGCTCTCTCCAGTCCCTGCATGTGTTTTCTTTTATTATTTTATTTTTATTCTTTTCTTTTTATTTCCTTGGGTTTCTTTTATTGTTGTTGAGACAGAGTCCCGCCCTATGCCCTGAGCAGAGTGCAGTGGCGTCATAGCTCACTGCAACCTCAGACTCGGGCTGTGGGCATCCTGCTGTCTCAGCCTCTGGAAGCAAGTCCCCGCTGTGGCGCCTGGCTGGGTTTTTCATTTTTTTAATAAGTCAGGGTCTCACGCTCACTCAGACAAGTTTTGAATTACTGAGCTCAAGCAATTCTGCCTCTGCCTCTCACAGTACTGGGATTACAGGTGTGAACCATTGCACCCGGCCCTGCTGACATATTTTCTGTCGGAGCATGTGGCTCTGTTGACAGGCCTATACTGCTGGACGAGCCACATGCCTGGAGCCCTTTTGTGTCCAGGGAGCCTCCCAGCGTCCTGACCAGGTGTGGACCTACTGGGTGTGGACCATTCAGTCTCCTTCACATGTCACCAGCAGTGCCCCTGTCTTCACCTGGAGGTGTCAAGAGCGCAGGTGTACTTGCTGGTGGCTGCTGCCCTCCTGCCTTCCAAGGCTCTAGCAGAATCTGCTTGTGGACAACCTGACCCGGAAGCCACAGGGAAGGAAGTGTGAAGAGCAGTGTCCTGGCTCAACTGTCCTCACCACCCTCCTGAGACAAGGGTCTCTGTCTCACAGGAAGAGACGACCTTCACTGTTAAGAACATTGTGGCAGTTGGGTGTGGCCTGATGTCAGGAGATTTTGCAGTGGCAGTGAGGAGCTGACCTTGTTTGGGTACCTTTTTTGGGCTGCCAGAGACCACCTTGGGTTCTCAAGTACATTCTGGCCCTGGGGCTTGGCGGAGACCTGTCTGCTCCCTGAGGACCAGAGGCTGCCCAGGTTTCGGGTCACGTCAGCCTTCCGTGGGCTGCTTCACTGGCTCCTCCTCCTGGCTCCAGTGCGTACTCCTCCCCCATCCTGGTTAGCACAACCCTCCACCCAGAGCCCCGCCTGGCACTGGTCCTGGACGCCAGCCGCCCTGCCCCCTGCCTCCTGTAGTCCCTGCAGCCCTCCTGGAGCAGATGCCTCTGGATTGCCCGTCCTTGCTGTCCCTGTGGTGTCTTTCCCTTGACCCTGTACCGTCCACCCAGCGTAGCTGCCCCTCCGGCCCTGAGGCCTGCATCCCCTCACCCAGGCTTGTCAGGGCAGCTCCGGGCAGGGTTGACCCTATCCTTTTGGTGCTGTGTGGCCTTGGGCCTACATAGATCTGGTCAGTCCCCCCTCTCCCCCCAGTGTCTACCATTGCAAGTGCAAGGTGGGGGGTTCTGGGAATGCATCACAGGCCTATGTTCTGTTTGCCTGTGGTTTTTTGTGTTTTTTCCTAATTTCAAAATTAAAAAAATATTTTCAATACCCCACTGCCACTAATATTTGAGGTGGTGAGGCTTTCCTAGGTCAGTTCCCAGGGCTGTGGCTGTCCAAGTGTCTGTGGGCTTTGCTTTTAGGGAGCAGTAGGGGTAGAGTGGCAGCTGCTGCCCTCTGCTGGGCGCCATACGCCTTGCAGTCCTCACTTCCGTGTGTAGACGCACCTGGAGCCTGGGGTGCTGCCTGTGTCTGGCTCCGCAGCCCCTGCACCCCCTGCACCACTGCACCCACAGTGCAGCGCGGGGCTGGGGGGTGGTGCACAGTGCGGATGACAAATTGCCATCACCTACTGGGACCCTGTGCCTGTGGCCTTGGCCCTGCGGTTGGGGTCTGGGGGTGCAGCATCATGGCCCATGGTCACTTGGTATCAACCGGCTCTAGCCTGAGGGCTGCCCAGCTTAAGGCTTGGGGTGGGTGTTCCTGGCCATTGCTGCTGGGTGGGGTTTGGTGCAGCTGGGCGTTGGGTGCTCCTAGCCCTGGTCACCCAGCTGCTGTCCCATGCTGCCAGGTACTGTGACCTGCTTCCAACAGGCAGTAGGGGAGAGGGGGGCGGAGGATGTGGAAACTGAATCTCTCCTATCCCTGGCCTGGAGAAAAACTTAGTCTGCCTTCCCTGTTTATATTGAGGGAAAAAACAGGCGCAAGGAAGAGCAGGCTGGGCAGGCCTTTGGCTCCCACCCGGGCAGGAGGGCGTGGGGCTCCGGCGGGGGCTGCACTCGGGGTTCCTGTTCTCCCTGGGGTGAGGTGGGTCTGTTTTCCCCATCAGTCCTGGTTCTGCCAGTAAACCCGATCCGGTTGGAGCCATCTCCTCAGCTGGGGGAGAATCTGTTTTCCAGGTTGGGTTGTGAATTCTCAGCAGCCCTATCTCTGACCTGGGGGGCTGGGGCCGTGGGCATGCTGGGTGGGAGGTTCTAGGGACCTACAGGGACTGTAGGTATTCTGAGGGTTCAGGGCGCCTCTCCAGGCCCTTGGCCTTCTGTGCTGGGCGAGACAGACCTGTCTTCCACCCCAAGAGTGGGTGAGATACCTTAGGCAGAGTATACTCCCTGTCCACTCAACATTGCCACCACATGTGATGCTGCTAGCCGCTGTCCCCTCTCACCCCATTTCCAACTCCTGCTGCTGACTTAGGGCCTGCTGTGGGTCTATGGAACAGCAGCACTGACAGTGGTGGGAGTGCCAGGTGGTTGGGGGGTGTTGTCCATCCCAGTGGGGCCCTGCTGCTGGCTGCAATGGGGCAGGAGGCCATGGGGAGGCTGGTGAGTCCAGCCCTTGCAGAAGCCCAGTGTCTGGGCAGAACCTGTGGTGGTGAGTACCAGCCACACAGGTGCACATGCAAGTGGGGTGTTAGGTGGGGTCCTTGGCCTCAGCCTTGGGGAGAATTTCTTCCCAAGTCCTTTACCAGAAGAGGAGGCTGGGGTCTGTGGGATCTGCCCAAGGGCATCTCATGCCCTTGCAGTAACCATTCTTTCCTCCTTACAGTCCGGTCCCCCTTGCCCGAGCACAGAGGCAGTGCACATGGGGAACACAGATGAGTATGCTGAGGATAGCTCTGATGAGGAGGTAAGCTGGGTGTGTGTGCCTCCATGTGGGGTGGGAGGCCCTCTGCCAGAACAGGGTAGCCACGAGCTACCCAGCAGGGTGCTGGCCCTTCCCATGAGGGCTGTGCTGCCCATGGCAGAGGGGGTTGGGCCATGGCGAGGCCTGAGTGGGCGTTCTGGCTTGGGACCCTGTTCCCTGCCTGGAAGAGTGATTTCGGGTTCTGGGACACATGACTGCTGCAGTGTGGGTCATCACCCTCACCAGGGAAGGGAGGCTGGGCGTGGCTATGTGGCGCTGTGGACTGTGTGTGTCTGCAGGGTGGCCCGCTCTGGGTCACTGTGTTCCCCTGGGGTGTCACAAGTGCACTAAGGCTCCCATCTGTGAGGGCTGCTGCAGCTACGGAGATGGGTGGACTTCTCTTGGGTCCTGCTTGGCTCTAGCCTTTCCCTGGCATCCCTAGGCTTTGGCCAATGTGGGCTGGGCCACTGCCTTCAGGCCTCTGACCGAGTTCCAGAAGCAGTTACTCGGGGCAGCAGAGTGTGGTGGTTCCTCTTAAGTTTACAGTCTGAAGGGCAAAGCCTGGTGCTGGGGTGGGGGTTGTTCTGGGATCCAGGACATCCTGAGGCTGTGGCAGGCTGTGTCCTGGGGATAGTGAGGTCACCTGCCTGTCTACTCCCTGGTGTGGCCCTGGTGCCACTCACCCCAGTGGGAGCATGGGAGATGCTGGGGGACGGCAGGCTTTGGTGAGGCCTGCAGGCACGGGCCTCACTTCCCCTGGCGAGGCTGTCCCTGGAGCCTGGGGGAGACACGCGCCCCCCACTCAGGTCCTCCCCCATGCTCGCGCTGTCTTGGCAGTGGCTGCTTGGCTGCCCGCCCGATCCGGTCTCTGCTGCGTGTTCAGAGAACAGAGACAAAACAAAATAAATTGGTTTCCTGGCCATAGCAGCGGTGCGCTCGGCAAGGGGGGCCACGCAGCACAGCCTTGCCTATCTCCCCTCCCCCTCCCAGGGGCTCTGGCTGTCGGCAGCCACATCCTGTCGGCTACTTTTTTATATTTGGTATTTTGAAAAATTGATGGTGATTGTAAGTGGAGTGCAGAGGCTGGGGGAGAGGCCCAGGCTGTCGTGGCCGACTGCAGGGCTGACCTGACCTGCTGCCCACGGAGCTCTGCACAGGACCTGTCCGTGCCACTGCCGACCTCGGGGTGGGCAGCCCCCTGCTGCACTGGGAGGAAGCTGGCCGGGCCGTGGGGGCTGCTTCCTCCGTGATGACTATCCCAGATGTGGTCTGAGTGACAGCCCAGGAGCTGAGATCCCTCCTGGCTGTCCTCCTGCCCGCACAGCCGGCCGGCAACTTGAGGGGGTGGCAGAGCTCAGCTTTCAGGAGCCCAGCCAGGCCTGGACAGATGTCCTTTCCCCAGAAGTCCACGGTGGAGGAGCATATTTCTCCTGCCCCAAGGTTATGTCCATCTGGGCCTCTGTACCCTGGGGGCAAAGTGAAGCTGCCTGAGGGGAGTGGTCTGGGGCCACAGGTGGGCAGTGGAAGAAGCTGAGCCCACAGTCTCCCAGCAAGTGCCAGGCCAAGGATCTGGGTAGGGTGAAGAGGGCTGGGGGTTGTGCACTTGGTGGCCCCTCCACAGCACAGGCCTGCCCTGTGCCTTGTCTGGTTGGGCAGCCCGTTTGTGCCTCTATTGGACAGTCCGTTCTTCCGGCTATGTCCTTGGAGATGGCTGGTGATGCTGACACTGGCACTACTCCATGGATGGATGGAGCCTAAGGGTTGGGGTTCTGGAGGGTCCTGCTGGGTGAAGGTGTGACAGCCTCCAGCCTGCCTCCCTTCCTGGGCCTCTTCCCTGCCCACCCCCCGGGTCTGGGTTCAGCGCTTGGTCAGGGGATGCTGTGGCTTCTATGCCCCCTGACCACTGGCCTCTGCTGGGGCCCTGCTTTGGGGTCTCCTGGTCCTAGACGCTAACTTCCCTAACTGGCCTGTGCTTTGTGGGAGAGCTGCTTCCATATGGGTGGTCGTCTCCTTCCCTCCCGGGACAAGGCTGAGGAAGGTGGGATGGAGCCCCTTGATCGAACTGTTGGGCCTGGTGGGGTCCTGGCCGCCATGGAGTGGGGGTGCCCCTGGGAGCTGGCTGAGCTGTGGCTGCCCCACCCCCGCATGGCCACCTCACCCTGCTCCCACTGCGCCTGGAGCTTCACAGACGTGATCTCATCCAGCCGCCGGGACCCCCAGGGAGGGGGGCCGGGTGGAGGGGTTGGGGCGGGGCAAGGGGGCCATGAGGCCTTTGCAAAGGGAGCTCCCCTCTTTGTGTCAAACAGCTGGGAGAAACTGAGGCTGGGGTACTGCCCAGGGGAGGAGCTGCCCACCTGCTCTCCTTCTCGCCCACCCAACTGGCCTATGGCATGTTTGTCTAAGAAGTGTGGCCAGGATTCAGGGGCTCCCTGCCTGTCCTTGCCCTATCCCTGGGGGTGTTGGGCCTGGGCCTGTCTCCTGAGACCCCTGTGGGTCTGGGGCTGGGCGTGGGGGCCACAATGGTGGCTGCCCCCTGGGATGGGTCCATCTGCATCCAGAGCCGCCATCCCCTCTGCTCTCTTGCCAAATGCCGTTAATGGCTTCTCCCAGCTACTGAACCAGCAGCTGCCTCCAGTGCTGGCGGCCTCCTGCTCCTCCGGGGCCGGCCCCGCCCGCCTGCATCCTGGCTCTGCACACTAAGTCTTGCGTCGCTGTTGGCAGCCAGCACCTCTCGGCTCAGGTTTCCCAGCAAGTGAGTGAGCAGCCAGCCCTCCCCGTTTGGTTTGTGGAGGGCGCTCCAGGCCTGCAGCCTGCCTCGGCCCCCAGTGGCCATCTGCTGTGCGGCCAGCCCATGTGCCGGCCTCCAAAGGGGCCCAGACTGCCCTCCCTGCTCTCCTTTCTGCTGTGTGCCTTGGCCAGTCTTGCCAGGGAGGGGCATCAGTGTGCTCTGATGACCCAAAGTCCTCTCCAGTGGCCTTGGGCATGGTGGGCGTGTGCTGTGGCCCTATTGTGTGCCCCTTGGCCAGGGAAACCTTGGCTCCACCCATGGCCATCTCTGCCCGAGAGCCACCCTTTGCATTCAGTTGTCCCAGTTCGGAGAGAAGATTCTTCTTGGGGAGGGTGGAGATGCGTCCAGGAGGAGGGTCCGTGGTGGAAGTCAGCTGTCCCCTGGGAGGGGTCTTTCAGGGCCTGTGGCTAGCAGGTGGCGATGGGCTTTTCTTTCTTTTTGGGCGGTGGGGTGGGGGGCCCAGGCCTGCTCTGATGCCCAGTTGGGGTCGGTTCTCTTAGCATTGGGAACCCAGGCAGGTAAGGGGGTGTCAGTGGGAGGGTGCGAGGATGGGGTCTCTGAGGGAAGGTCTGCCCTGAGCCGGCAGAGCCAGCCTGTAGGAACTGACCAGAGGAGGTGTCTCGGGGGCAGGTTCTATGGGACCTGGGAAGCAGGGGCTGCTGGCCAGGGTAGGGTCCTGGTAGGGTCCCTTGGAGGAGTCTAGCTGCAGGGGCTAGGCTATGCATGTGTCTCAAGGCCATGCTATCCTGCTGGGGACAGGAGTCCCAGATGCTCATGTACAGTGCTTGGGTCTGAGCAGGCGGCCCTCCAGCCCCCTCCAGCTTGAAGCTGCAGTCCTGTCTGAACAGTGGGTGTCTCCTAGCCCACCCCCCCTCCCCAGAGCTCCCATGGGAGTCTGGGAGCCTCTGTTCTGTTGGACCCTGGGGTAGCCTCTGGGTAAAGGGTGTTCTCTCCATCTTCTTGAGGGAGAGACATGGGTAGTGGGAGGTAAAGTGCTGGAGCAGGGAGATGAAGAAGGAGTAGGACCCACCTCCCCATCTGCCAAGGCCTCTGGCTCCAGCTCCAGGGCTTAGCCTCCTGCTGGAGCCTCCTGGGGAAACGGATGCAGCAGGTGAGCCTGGCACAATCTATTGGCCCCGTCCTGCCCTGAGCAGCAGACAGGAGGAGGAGTCGGCACAGGAAGGCTGTGTGTCGCCGCCAGAGACAGACCGTTGCTGTTGCGTGCAGGGGGAGTGGAGCGGTGCTGAACACTACCCGCATTGTAATCGGAGAGGGGCCGGGGGAAGAGAGAGCCTGAGCGAGGGCGGCTGACCCCATGCTCCCCGGGGACAGGTGGGAGAGGCGGAACGAGGAGAGAGTGAAGGATTCCAGAGGTGGGCCGGCTTCCTCTCTTGCAGACAGACACGGGAGGGCGGCGGGCAGCGGGCCAGCCCCGTACCTGCAGTTCCAATCTGTGGTCCTGACAGCTGCAGCCACTTTGGGGAGGGGGAGGGGAGGGGGCTCATCGAGGGCGGAAAAACCCCAGCCAGCTCATCAGCCTCTGATGCCTGTGTCCGGGGCAGTCTGAGGGTGGGGGCCCCCAGGAAAGCACTGACCCTGGGTCTGCATGTGCCCTTGGCCAGTCAACCTGGGCTCTAAGAGTAGAATGCCTGACCTGGAGGGTCACACGTGTTTCCTGGCAGCCCGCAGGTGTTGAGTAGGGCAGGGCGGCTGGCCTGTGGGCGCAGGCGGCCTGGTGATGAATCATGTGCCCATTCCTGGGCTGGGGACAGGGAGCTGACAGCTGAGGCTGAGCGGAGCATTTCCAGCCCTTCTCAGCTCACAGGGGCTGTTGCCCAAGGTGCGGGTGGGCCCCTCTTTCCCAGCTGCTTCTGTGGGGCACGTGAGGAGAACCCTGGGTCTACCCCATGGGTCCTGGCATGAGGGAGGCTTGAGACTAGCACTCTGGATGGCAGCCAGGGGCTGTTGTGGGCAGGGAGCACCTGCCACCCTCGCTGTAACTGTGTGGACTGGCGTGGGGCACAGGGATGTGGTTTAGCCCACGCCACCCCCGGTCTGGTTTGAATTTCTGGAGCAGTGGAGGCTGACGGAGTGCTCCCTTGCATCCCCCTCCTGCTGTTGGTGAGCCAGGTCCTGGGCCTCTGCTACCGGTGCAGCTCAGGGACCAGCCGGGCCGGCTGCCCAGGCCTGAGGCTGGGCCAAGCTGCAGCCGCGGTCGGAGTCAGGCCCTGTAGTAGAGGGCTCGGCCAGCGCGTGCTGCACCCCGACCCACTGAGCCCAGGGGACCCTCCTGGCTCCACGGCCCTTTTCATTTGGCCTCATTCAACACCCTAGACTCAGGCTGCAGTCCAGTGGGCTTCTGTGTTCTCGCCTGCATCCCCTGGGCCCTGCCCAGAATCCCCCACTGCCGACCCTGTGCCCACCCTCTGCCTCCCCTCCACAGTGAGTCCCTGGCCGTCTGTACCCCTTGGTCCTCCTCCATGACCCTGACATCTGCTTGCTCAGGCTAACAGCCTCCACACCATCAAGGGGTGCCTTTAGGAACTTTCGGTGTCTTATTGCAAAGGGTACGTCCCTTTGATTCATCCCTGACCCTGGCCAGGCTACTCCAGTCCTTGAAGTGGGTGCCCACCTAGTCACCCATCCTCTTGTGAGGCTTGTGGTTGGGGGCTGATGGGCCCTGGACCCTCTCTGCAAAACTGCACCTGGTACCTGGAGGTGAGGGCCCCAGATTGTCCAGGTAGTGCTCCTGGGGCCCACCCAGTTTCTCGTAGCAGCCTTGTTGCCTGGGAGGGTGGCTGGCAGGGCTGTGAGGAAAGCATCCTGAAGAGGGGAAGGGGCCCCTAGGTGCACCCCCACCCAGGGCCCCCACCTAGGGCCTGGGATCCTGGATGGGGGGGACTTCTGTAGTGGCCAGGCTTGTCTTCCCCACCTTCTGGCCAGCTGTAGGCTCCTGCAGGATTAAGGGGAGGAAATTTGGGGTTGGGTTACTCTCTGAACGAAACCTGCCGCTGACTTTTTATCCTGTTATGTTTCTATCAGATTGTACACAGCCCCCTTCTGCCCCTTAATGGCTCTGACTTTGAGAATTTCCTTCAGAATTACACCAGCACTTCCTGGCTTGTAGCCCCTGGAGCCTGTGGTGCAGGCAGGAGGCAGCTCTAGCCCTGCCCCATGCAGGTGCCCTCCTGGGCCTCAGCACCTGGATCCCCTGGGGGTGGGGTGCTCAGGGCCTTAATGCTTGGAGCTAGGGTCTGAGGAGGGGCCTGGGGCTGCCCCGCTGCCTGCACCTGGTATCCTGGGCCAGTCTCCGCCCTGCCGGAAGTCAAGCTGCTGCTGGGGCTGGTGGGGGAGGTGGCCCCACAGAGCTGCCCTGCCTTTCTTCTCTGCTGTGCCCACCAAGCTCACACCACTAAACTATAATTGTCACCTGCAAGATTTAATGGCTAGCCAGCTGTGTAGGGAGCTTGGCCTATGTCAGCCTCTTCACAGCAGGTAGGATCTTGGGGGTTGGGTGGGGTGCAGCAGGGGAAGGATGGTCAGGGTCCTCCCGGCATGGGTACTTATTCCAGGGGCTGTGTGGGGGTGGGGGCAGGGGAGTGGGGTGACCCTGGCACACAGCAGGCCCTGTACTCCTTCCTGGGCTCTGTGGACAAAGCTGTGGTGCTGCCTGCCTGCAGGGGAGAGGCCTGAACCCTGCGGCCAGCTTTTCCTTCTTGCCCTTTCAGGAGCCACTGGGTGCCTGTTAGGCCCACAGGTGGGGCAGGGTGGCTCTGTTGCTGCCCACCCATCATCTGTTGTAGAGCAGGGGCTTTGTCTGTCCTTTCCTTCCCTACCCCAGCCTGCCCCTGAAGCACCCTAGGAGCCTTACACTGCCTTGCTCCAGTGAGGGCTGGCTGATCCTGGGGGCACTCGGCTGAGGAAGAGTAGGCTTAGGGTGGGGGTGAATTCCAAACCTTCCAAGAGGACAGTCTGTCTCTATTTGGAAGATACTGTTTTGTTTTTAATTTTACAAAATTTCCAGACTTTATATTATCATATAAAAGGCACAAGATGCCAACACAGCGACCAGAAGAAAACCCAGGCAGGAAGCCAGCATGGAAAGTTCCAGTGGGCCTGGGCAGGTGCTGGGGCTAGCTCAGAGTCCTGATGGCCGCCTGTCCGTCTGTCTTCCACGGGCCCTGCTCACAGCCTGGTGGGGCTGCCTGGTGGGCATGCTCATGGGAGGCTGTGCCCGAGTCGGGTCCAAGGTGGGGCTCTCTGTGGCTCACCGGGGGCATCACCTTCCCCAGCAGCAGCTGCCTCCTGGCGGCCATGGGCCCACTCCTAACTTCGAATTGCCGTCTTTCTGTCGCGGTCCTTGCTCTGCAGAGGGGAGGGAGGAGTGTGAGGGGTGGGCAGACACCCTGAGACAGGGTGTCACCCCACAATGCCTGAGTCTCTGGCTTCTCAACCAAGTGCTGCCTCTGGTGGCCTGGCTGAGGCACCCCCTTCCCACCTTGCCCCAGCTTCCCTGTGCATTTTGGGGAGGGGAGTACAGTGCTGCACAGCCAAAATTGTAAAATTAAATTTCCCAGATGTTCAGGCCCCAGGAGCTCGTGCGTGCTGTCTGGAGAGGAAATGGGGATTGGGAAAAGCCGTGCTGTATTTTCTCCCTGCTCACCCTGCTTTTCCGGTGCCACCAAGCACAGCAGGGGCTGTAAATCACAGCTGGCCGGCATCTCCTGCAGCCTGGCCTTCACCCCTGCAGCACCGCGGCACCCCTCCTGCCATCCTCTGCCCTTGTGCCCACGGCCTGGGGCACAGCAGGTGCCAGTCAGTCTTAGGCCAGTGGTGCACTGTGAGGGGCACACAGACCCAGGGATCCCTCCTTTCCTGCTTCATTGTGCCTCTAGGCCTCTTCCCATGAGGGTAGGGCAAGTGAGTGTGAACCAGCATCCCACTTCCTGGACTCAACTGACTGAAAAGTGAAGCCTGAGCCACTCTGTGCCAGGTTTCCCTTCCCCAGGTTGGTTTCTGACCTGCCTTGCCCCAGATCCCATCTGCTGCCCCTGCCCCAAACTTGCAGGTCCCTGTGATCCGGGGAGCCTGTGTGCTAGGGACTCCTGGGGAGGCTTGGGTTACAGGTGTTGCCTGCCTACTACATCCTGCCCTGGGTCTCCCGCTGCACTACTACGTCCTGCCCTCGGTCTCCCGCCTTTGCTGGCGCTGTTCTCACCAGCTTTCTCTGGTTGCTGAGACAGAAGGTGCAGATCTGCTTGGGCTGAGCGTTCTCGCCGTCGCGGGCCGGGGGCGGTGGCGTGGGGCTGCCCGAGCGGGCCGCGTGGAAGAAGTTGGGCCCTGAGTGGCACGGTTGGCCGTCGCCACAGGCCTCACCCACCAGCAGCACGTTGCCCAGGTGTGAGATGTAGCTGGAGGCCAGGCGTAGTGTCTCGATCTTGGAGAGCTTGCGGTCGGCTGGCTCAGTGGGGATGAGCGTACGCAGCGCGGTGAAGGCCGTGTTGACGCTGTTTGTGCGGTCCCGCTCGCGTGCGTTCGCTGTGTGCCGCTGCCGGGGCTCTCGGCCCGGCCGGCCCCCCGCCCCCGGCCCGCCACCCCCGGCCCGCCGGCCCCCGGCCCTCCGCCGGGCGCCCTGAAGGCCGCAGCGCGCTGTGTGCATGCGGCAGGGTTTATCGTCGGAGCCCGAGCTCTCGCTACCACGGTCCTCGTCTTCCGACAGCGGGCTCACCTCGGGGTACAGGTAGCGGCCCGGTGGCGCCGAGCGCAGCATGGCGAAAGACATGGGACTGCGGGGGCGCGGCGTCAGCTTCGCCGCGCGCTGCTCATGCCGCCTCCTGCGGCCGCCGCGGGCCTCGTGGGCCTCGCGGGCCGCCCGGGGCTGGGGCGAGGCGCCGGTTCTTGGCTGCGCCCCGCGGTGGCGGCTGCTGGGCGCCGCGCGCACATGTGCGACCGGGCTGGAGCGAGGCAGCGGGCCGTGTCTTTATAGGGTGTCCGGCTCCGCCCCCCGCGCCGCCCCGCTCCGCCCCTTCTCGCCGGAGGCTCCCCTGAGCTGTGAGCTTCTGCCTTCTCTGGCTGCCTCCTCCCTGAGCCCTTGCCTCCCACCCCCAGACCCTTGCCTTCCCCCTGCCATGCTCAGGGTCAGGTCTTTGGAGCATCTCTCTTCTCTTGGGGAATGCAGGGCAAGTGGGAGCCCCTTCTGGGTGGCAAGTCAGGTCTCCAAGACTGCAGTGGCTCACTCCTTCTTAGCAGGTGAGAGGGGGCTCCAGCAGGACCCACGGCCCTGCTTGCTTCCGTGGCATAAAAGCGTGTTAACCCAGCTACCCTGGCCCAGGAGCCTGGCCGCGCCCTGTCTGTCTCACCCTCCCCGTGTGCAGTTAGGCCTGTCTGCCAGGCCGGGTGCCTCAGCCCCAGCACTGGTGTGAGCCAGCCTCTCCCGTCTGTCTTGCACCTGCCCTTCTAGGCTTGGCACAGGCTGTGCCTTCTGCTAGGTCCTCTCCCACTCTACTCAGCTCATTCCTTCCCTCTTGCTTCAGAGAACCTACCCCCATGCCCTGTTACCTGCTGTGTGCATCCAGTAGGCCTCCTTGACCCTGGCTGGGCACCAGGCATGCTTGGATAAGACCTGGTTCCTCCTCAGAGCCCCCAGGTTCCTCAGGAAACACACACTCCTGTCCATCTAGTGTGGGGATGCCACGTCGTCTTGGGGTCCTAGAGACCTTCCTTCCCCATGGGGAAGAAAAGGATATTCTCAGCAGTGGATAGGACACTGTGGGAGCCTGGGGGTGGACCTGCTGGGAGGGGCATGAGTGGGCAGGTGCAGGGGGGCAGAGCCCAAGGGGTCAATCCTGTCCCACTGTGCTTGTCTTGTCTGCCCCTCCCCTGTGGCTACTGTTGCAGGAAGCAGTGCCTGGGCAGCAGTCCCCAGGCTGGAAGGAGTGAGGGTGGCTGGCAGGGGCTGCAACCAGGAATGTGTGTCCAGGAATGTGGCTGCTTTGCCCATCTGGGGGTGGGGAGTCCTTGGCCAGTCATGGGGCAGAGAGCAGTGACTTCTGCCTCCTGTAGGGTGGGTGGGTCTGATAGGTCTTCCCCTCGCCCCTGCCCACCTCTGCCTCAGGCCCCTGCCAGGGGAGGGAGCCCGGTGGGCGATGAGGTCATTGCTGTCTGTGGCTGCCCAGAGCCTCAGCCAAGGAATCCAACAAGGGGGGGGGGGCGCTGGGGTTGGCACCGCCTCAGTGGAAAATGTGAAGGTGCAGCTCGGGCGCCTCAGAGGGCGGGGTGGGGGGGCAGTACTGGCCACTGTGCCACGTCAGACCCCAGGGCCAGAGAAAGGGCATGTGTAGAGGTCAGCTGGCTTCAGGGTGCTCAAGGCTGGTGCCTATACTCCTGCCTGTCCTCTCCTCTGCGCCTCTTGGGTGGCCTAGAGGGATGTGCATGGTAGGGCTGAATGCTGATGTGGTGGCCGTGGCTGCAGGATATCCGGAACACGGTGGGCAATGTGCCCCTGGAGTGGTACGAGGACTTCCCCCACATGGGCTATGACCTGGATGGCAGGCGCATCTACAAGCCCCTGCGGACTCGGGATGAGCTGGACCAGTTCCTGGACAAGATGGATGACCCCAACTACTGGTGAGGGCCTGTGGGCAGGCCTGCAGTGGTGGGGCTGTGGGACTGGGGCCAGGCTCTGATTGGCTGGTCCCCAGGCGTACTGTGCAGGACCAGATGACAGGGCATGACTTGAGGCTGACTGACCAGCAGGTGGCTCTGGTGCGGCGGCTACAGAGGGGCCAGTTTGGGGATGAGAGCTTCAATCCATATGAGGTAGGCAGTGTGTTGTCCCAGGGGTCTTGAGGTTCCAGTAGGGCCCTGGCCACATGCCCATGACTGTCCCCCCAGCCAGCCGTGGACTTCTTCAGTGGGGACATCATGATCCACCCGGTGACCAACCGCCCGGCCGACAAGCGCAGCTTCATCCCCTCCTTGGTGGAGAAAGAGAAGGTGGGAGCACCCCTGCCCCCAGGGCCTGAGCCTCGTGTTGCCCACCCTGACCAGAGCATCTGCACAGGTATCCCGCATGGTGCATGCCATCAAGATGGGCTGGATCCAGCCCCGTCGGCCCCAGGACTCCACACCCAGCTTCTACGACCTGTGGGCCCAGGAGGACCCCAATGCTGTGCTTGGGCGCCACAAGATGCACGTGCCAGCCCCCAAGCTGGCCCTGCCTGGCCACGCTGAGTCCTACAATCCACCTCCTGAATTCCTGCTCAGCGAGGAAGAGGTGGGCTTGTGCCGGGTGGGGGTCTGGGCCCCAGCCCTGTGCTCTCGGCTCACCCTTCTCTCCATAGCGCTTGGCGTGGGAGCAGAAGGAGCCGGGTGAGAGGAAGCCCAGCTTCATGCCACGGCAGTTCTCCAGCCTGCGGGCTGTGCCTGCGTATAGTCACTTCATCCAGGAGCGCTTTGAGCGCTGCCTCGACCTATACCTGTGCCCACGACAGCGCAAGATGAGGGTGCGTGGAGGCTGGGGTGGGGGACGGGGCCGACCAGTCCTCTCCTGCCTCAGGTGAATGTGGACCCCAAGAAGGCAAGATACCGGGGCTGGGGGTGGGGCAAGGCTGACTGCTGCTTTGCCTCAGGTGAACGTGGACCCCGAAGACCTCATTCCTAGACTGCCACGGCCAAGGGACCTGCAGCCCTTCCCCACATGCCAGGCCCTGGTAAGTAGGACCTGGGTGGGGGGGGGGCGAGCATATGATCTGGGTGTCCATCTCCTCACTGCCACCCCTTCTGTAGGTCTACAAGGGCCACAGCGACCTTGTCCGTTGCCTCAGCGTCTCCCCGGGGGGACAGTGGCTAGCTTCAGGTGGGCTTAAGGTGGGTAGCCCTGAGTGGGGGCTCAGTGGGGAGCTTAGATGTCCAGAGCCTTCTCTGTTGCGTCCAGGCTCAGATGATGGCTCCCTGCGGCTCTGGGAGGTGGCCACTGCCCGCTGTGTGAAGATTGTGCCCGTGGGCGGTGTGGTGAGGAGTGTTGCCTGGAACCCCAACCCCACCATCTGCCTGGTGGCTGCAGCTGTGTAAGTGGGGGCAGGGTGTGGGATGGGGGTGTGCAGGAGTATGTGCTGAAGGCTGTGTCTGGCCCTGGCCCACAGGGAGGATGCAGTACTGCTGCTGAACCCCACTCTGGGGGACCGGCTGGTGGTGGGCAGCACAGACCAGCTGCTGAGCGCCTTTGAGCCGCCCAAGGAGCCTGTTCTGCAGCCGGCCTGCTGGCTGGAGGCCTCAGAGGAGGAGCACCAGGGGGGCCTGCGGCTGCGCATCTCCCATGGCAAGGTGAAGGGCAAGAGGTGTGTGGTGGTCTGGGGCGGCAGCTGCCACATCAGCCAACCAGCTGGCTGCTTTCTCCTTCAGCCAGTAACACAGGTGACCTGGCACGCACGTGGGGACTACTTGGCAGTGGTTCTGGCCACTCCCGGTCATACCCAGGTGCTGATCCATCAGCTAAGCCGGCGCCGCAGCCAGACGCCCTTCCGCCGCAGCCATGGACAGGTGCAGCGTGTGGCCTTTCACCCCTCCCGGCCCTTCCTGCTTGTAGCCTCCCAGCGCAGTGTCCGCCTTTACCACTTGCTGCGCCAAGAGCTTACCAAGAAGCTGATGCCCAACTGCAAGTGGGTGTCTAGCCTGGCTGTGCACCCTGCAGGTGAGCGTGGCGGGGGGGCTGTGAGCTGTGTACCTTTGGGTGAGCCTGTGGGGATGCCCCACTCACTGTCTCTGGCTGCCTAGGTGACAATGTCATCTGTGGGAGCTACGACAGTAAGCTGGTGTGGTTCGATCTGGATCTCTCTACCAAGCCGTACAAGGTGCTGAGGTGAGCTGAGGTGGGGTGTGACCCTGCAGGTCCCTCTCTCTGGCTGTCTTGTCTCCAGCTCAGACCCTCCCCCCAACAGGCACCACAGGAAGGCACTACGGGCTGTGGCCTTTCACCCCCGGTACCCGCTCTTCGCATCTGGCTCAGACGACGGGAGTGTCATTGTTTGCCACGGCATGGTGTACAAGTGAGTGCTGAGCCTGCCTGGCCCCACCTCAGGGAGCTGTGTCTGGCTGTGTCCTGAGCTTCCCTCTTCCCCATAGCGATCTTCTGCAGAATCCATTGCTGGTGCCTGTCAAGGTGCTGAAGGGGCATGTGCTGACCCGGGACCTAGGCGTGCTGGATGTCACCTTCCACCCCTCCCAGCCGTGGGTCTTCTCCTCAGGGGCCGACGGGACCATCCGTCTCTTCAGCTAGTGGCCTGCCCTGTCTCTCCATGGCCAGGCAGTTGGGGGTTCCAGGAGGCATGGTACCTGTGCTCAGGGTCCTTAATAGAGGCTTTGCTCCCATGCGTGGTGTTTCTGCCTCTTGAATTGTGCTTCTCCAACCCCGGAGAGGGCATTCTCCCAGAGCCTGTATCAGCAGCCAAGGTCACATCACTGTCCCCATCACTTGCTGAGGGCAGATGGCTTTATTGGGAAACAGGTGGGGTCACATGGGACGTTTCCCTGCTTGGCCCCCAGCGCCTTCCTCACTGAGTGCTCAGGCTCAGGTTTGATATGTGGCAGTGCCAAGCCTGGCCCTGGCCCACATCCAGGCAGGAGGTCCTTGGGCGGCCCCATCTGAGCAGGCCCAGGAAGGTGGTATTGCTTGTATGGGGCACTGGCTGGAACATCAAGCGAACTTCACCAAGCGGCCCAGGGCCTCAGCAGCCTTCACCCGCACCAGGGGTGCTGGGTCTCTCAGCAACAGCTGGAGAGCTGAGGCAAAGGGGTAGAGTTAGGGTGTGGCTGCCAGGGCGTTGCCAAGCTCCTACCACCCTTTGTGGACATGGTGCCTGGGAGGCCGTGACCTCTCTGCATACCCCCCAGCTGTGCGTGGGCCTTGCTCTCCTAACAGACAGGCCTCTGCTGGGAGGGCTCAGGAGCCGACGGAAAGATAGTTTTTCCTTTTTTAGTGTTTTTTAAGCTCTTTTGGAACAGTTAAGAAGTTTCCGTGAATTACTAGAGACGATGAGGTCACCAGTGACAGGGAAAGAAATCCTGAAATCCAGGAAAATCACTTAGTCCCTGCGGGTACCCACAGGGTCAGCGGGGCCCAGCTGGGTAGGGGCCCGTGGAGGGGGGGGGCCGGGAAGGCTCACCCACAAAGAGCTGCTCCAGGTCCACCTGGGGCCAGTGTCTGGACTCTGCATGCAGCACCAGGAACCCTGCAGGGCAGAGGGGGGTGGGGCAAGGAGTAGGGAGGATGGAGGGACAGAGGCCGATAGGGTAAAGGGTGGGGGGTAGCAGCACTCACCTGTGAACAAGGGGGCTGCAGCACGGATATCTTCCCAGCCACACTTGAAGTAGAACAGGCTGTCCCTCACCAGGCGCCCCAACAGGTCTGGGAAGTGCAGCATCTGTGGGCAGCCAGCGTCAGCCCTGCCCTGCGCCCTGATACCTGCCCCTCTCCCCTGGGCCTCACCAGGTGTTTGCAGGTGGCATTGAGGAACTCGCCGTAGTGCAGGCCCCGGCCCTCCTGCAGATGCCTCTGAAAGGTGCCTGACAGCTCCTCACACTCTAGGTTGGGGCTGCTCATGCACAGGGCAAACTTGCAGGCCTGGGGGACACAGAGGTGAGACCCAGCCGGACAGGGCCACCCCAACCCCACCCCTACTGGCTACTCACGCTGGCCACAGGGGCTTGGGGGTCCTGCAGGTGCAGCAGCAGGGGCACCAGCCCACTGACCACCTGCTCCAGGAAGACATCCTCACAGTCACCATGGCAGGCCTCATTCAGGTGCCCGAAAAGGCAGATGGATGCTGTGCGGACCTCTGTCTTCTCCTGGGGGGGGCAGGCATCACCTAGGCTACACCCACCCCCCACACCTGCCTAATGCCATAGATGGTGATGCTCATGCCAGGATGGGCCAGGGACAGAAAGGCTGGCAAGACAGGACCTGGGGTGGGGCTACCAGGCCAAAGATCTCAAACCTACTGTGCAGACCCGGGGTGAAGATGTCCCCACCTACGCTGTCAAAGAAGGGCCGCACACGGATGGTGATGTGCAGAAGCACAGGGCGCAGGTCCCGGGGCTCCACAAGGGGCAGCAGCCGCACAAGGCCCGCCATGGCTTCCAGGGCCACCAGGCTGTGCGGGTCGTCCCCATCATCCAGTCCCCCAATCATGGCTGTCAGGAGCTGGGGGCCACGGGCCTGCACCTAGGGAAACCAGCACTCAGCCTGGGCTCCAGAGCCACTGGCACTGCCCACACCAGGTCCACCAGGTCTGCTGGGTCCCAGGGGCCAGGCGGCCAGTCCCACCTTGTCAGGGGATCCTGAAGCCAGATTGGCTAGACCTCGGAGCACCAGGCGCCGGACGCTGGTGCAGGGGTCCTTCTGCCGGGCCACCAGGCTGTCCAGCAATGACTCCAGGAGCATGAGGTCATTGACCACGTTGCTGCTGAGCAGCTGGAGGAAGAGGTGTGAAACCATGGCTCCCACTGGCCTCATTCCCCACCCCTGCCTAGTTCTGGCCACACAACCCCAGGGGGCCCTTAGCACATCAGCCCCTGGGGCCAAGGCAGCTGCTACCCATGAGCCTTGGGGTCCTGGCTGTGGGCCTATCCCCACTGAGGGCCCTGCAGGGCTTCAGGCCAGCATGGGCTGCTGATAGCCTGAGGCCTCACTGGACATGGTGAGGGTGTCCCCAAGCAGGCACTGAGCACTGGGGAGGATGTTCCACTATGCCTTGCTTACCCCTATAGTGATGGGACAAAGGTATCTACCCAGCCTCCCTCCCAAGGCCCTACCTCAGCCAGGAAGGCTGTAGAGGTGACCCTCTGGGTCTCATATGGACTGTTCTGGGTGCAAATGAGTGTCTTCGTTACCAGGGGCAGCCGGGGACCTGCACACTTGGCCATGGCACTGTTGGGGGGCACCAAGGCTGTAGGGGCTGGAGTTGCCTACCCAAGGTTGTGGACCACGGGTACCCCCACACCCACCCTGCAGGGATAGCCCAGGTGGCCTACCTCCTCCCACATTATACTGGGAATCCCTTGAATAGGACCCAGCCCCAGCAGGAGCCCAGCCAACACTGGTACTACAGTGGGCAGGGCCCACTCACGTGGCCAGCCGGGTTGTCCCCTCCTCATGCCCAGATGAGGTCCTGAGCAGCTCCCAGCCACCTTCCAGCTCCATACCCTGCACCACACCTTCACTGCCACCTCGGAGCAGCACAGCTTGCAGGGCATCCACTGCACAGCTGCAGGAAGCAGGGAGCTCAGGAGCTGGCCCACACCTCCCTGGCCAGGGGGCAGGGCTGTGGGCTACACACCCATGTGCACATGCACACTTGGGGAAGACCCTGGGTGCTGAACTTGCCCTGAAGAGCTAGAGGCTGCATCTTCTGAGTACTGGGCCTGCTCCCACTCAAACACTCTGAACATTCCCTCAGAAAGTCTCAGTGCCCTTAAGTCCAAAAGCAGGCCGGGCTCCCAACCCACTCCCGAGTGTCAAATGATGATGTCCTTGTTGAAAGCTGTTGTGCCCGCAGAGAGGTCAGTGTGTCCCTGCCTCAGCTGACTCCCACCCCTCCAGAACCCTTATTCCCTGGTCTCCCTCCTAGGAGGCAAGCCAGTGGCGGGAGGGCCAGGGACTGGCAGGAAGTGAGGCTCTTGCCAAGCTGGACTCAGTGTCTACCCACTACTCTGGGAAGCCCTTCCTGGCTCAGGTAGTGATACTGGGGTTGCAGTGCCCAACAGGCAATGTCTAGGGGGAAGGCAAGTTCTGCCCACCCCTGCACCAGAGCCAGGCCATGGCACTAGGCAAGCCCCTCACACAGAAGCCTGTGGCCCACCCAAGCAGAGCTCTGCCACCCCAGATGCCCATGACAGTCCTCAGCCCCATCCCCCCGCCAGCCTGCTCTCCCTACACACAGCGCTTCTGGTCTGAGACAGACACCCAAAGCCATGTGCCAACCTGCTGTGATGGTCTGAGACAGACACCCAAAGCCATGTGCCAACCTGCTGTGAGGTACCAACTGTGACCACAAAGAGCATGTTCACTGCACCCATTGGTCAACCTCCTGCCAGACATCAGGCCCCACAGGTCCTCTCCCCATGACAGGCTCTTTGGATCATAAGAGGCCTTCAGGGTGCGGCCCCACTGTGCAGGGCCCATGGGAGCAGCAAGTCAGTATAAGCCGGGCCCAGAGCCCAGGAGGGAGCTACTGAGGCCTGCTGTGTGTGGCTTGTGCAGATGGGATCCCATGGCACAGGAGCATGACTTAGGCTGGTGTGGGATCCAGTGACTGAGGGCCCATGAGACACTGGGTAGAGCCAACCCCTCAGGAGAAAGGTGCTGGGCAGGGCAGAGGGGTGGGGGCTCAGGAGTCCTGGCACCCAGGAAGCAGATGCCTGGGCCTGATGGTCCTCCACGAGCATCCCACAGTCCCTTTCTCCCCGCCTGCAGCTCCCAAGAAGGAAAAATGCTACAAGGTAGCTCTTGATGTCCTAGGAGTCCTTTGGTTCTAGGGGAGGTTCTGGTCTGTAAGCCCAGGTGGCATGGATGCTGAGAGGCCTTCTGCCCCTAGAAACGGAAGAAGGGCCACGCCAGCCAGCCACTGTGGTTACTGGGCAGCAGCCATAGCACACAGCCCACAAGAGGAGGTGCAGGGCTGAGTGGGGGTGGTGGGGGTGCTGGTGTGGTCAAAGCCAGAGCACAGCTCTGCCAACCAGCACCACACCCTGCTTAAGGCCTCACACCCTGCAGGGCGCCATCTGGACCAGAGGCTGCACTGCAGGCTGCAAACAGTGCACTCAGCATCCGAAGCCCACATGGCAGATCCGGGGGAAGGGCATGTTTGGCTCAGGAGTGTTAACAACTGAAATGAGGGTACCTCCCTTGCATGTGTGCTTAGAACACTGAAGGATGTCGCATTAGCCAGGATCTGCAAACACCAGCTTCAACAGGGGGTGGCCCATGGCCCCCAAACCGAGGAGCTGGTCCCCAGTATGCCAGGCTTGGGCCTGGTGGCCACCCGGTCTGCAGGGAGCTGTGCAGCCCTGGTCCCTGGCCTCTACTGGAGCTTTTGTGCCGCTCCAAACAGCCCTGTGATGGTGGCAGTGGGGGGGGTGGGGTGGGGAGGGAGGGTAAAGCAAAGTAATGCCTCCATGTCTCTGGCCAAACTCAGCTGCCCGTGTAAACAGAGCATGGTGGTCCCTGGGGCTCCTGTCACTCAGGTTCATAGGTCCAAAGGCACCATCAGGCCTGTCTGGGTGTCAATTTACACCATGCCTGGGTGCAGTGTGGAGTTCAAGGGTTCCCATGCTAGCTTAGGAATGGCCTCAGAAACCAGACGTGGCAGGCAGGGGCCAGACCTTCACCTCTCAGCAAGCAGCTCCACTTTGCCCACCCCAGGACTTCTGCTTTAGACCCCAATGAAAGTGGGGAGAGAAAGGCTGGGGAGGCCTGGGGCATCTCAAAAATTCAGCTGCTCTGGGCTTGCAGCCCATGCCAAGACCACCATGTGGTTGGCCTAACCCAAACTCTAAGGACCCTCCCACAGTTCCACCCTCCAAGAGGAGAAACTGCCTGTGGCCAGCACCTCATTCACCTCCCCTAAGGGGCAAGGAGCGAGCCCAGGGAACCAATAGATAGGGAGACCTTTGCTTGCAGCATGTCCATGGGTATTACCACTGACCGCCAGCCCCACACTGGAGCACAGGGCAACCCCTGGAAGCAGACTCACTCCTGGGTTCCCCACACTATATCTGCCACAGGCCCTCACGTGTCCTCTCTCAGGGCTAGCAGCTGGTGACCAGCCCTTCACCCCTGCGTTGGGCACCAGGCACACCACCTGCTATAGCCAGCACCAGGCGGGAACAGTGGACCCAGTTACCTGCAGGGCTCAAGGCTCCGGGTGGCCGTGGCCAGGCTGGTACCCCGCCTCTCCTTGGCCTCCAGGTTCCGTGGCAACTGGACGCCCAGAGTGCAGCTGACACGCAGCAGGAGTGCCACAAACAGCTGTGGGTAAAGCTCGAGCACCGCAGGCCCTGATGCCGGGGCAGACATGACCTCATGCAATGCGCAGGTGGCCTAGGGAGAAGCCACCATAGGACTCTAGGACCAAATGTCCAGCCTCTCGAGTACTGTAAGGGTCCTGGCCCTCAGGCCAGGCTGGGGCAGGGGCGGCTCAGACTTCAGGACAGCCTCAGACCCTGTGCTCTCAGCTCTTCAGGAGGGGTTCTCATAGCCAGTTTACTGCTTCAACATTGCCAAGCTGGGTTTATGTTTTTTCCACAGGATAAAATGTGATCTCCCTTGGGGTCCAACACCTGTGGACAAGCTGGGGCTCAGCACTTGCACCCATGCTCTATGCAGAAGCCAGGTGCCCGTGGGACAGAGCACAGGCCACCTGTGGGGGTTCACCCTGGTACTCGGGCAGCTGAGGGCAGGGATGATGTGTCGGGGTGGCCCCTAGGGCTCCCACTCACCGAAAGGGGCAGCATTGTGGCCACGCGGTCAGGCGTGCTGCCCAGCAAGAAGGTGCGGTTCTCCTTGAATGGGACGTCTCTGCTCACCCTCTCCAGGAGCAGTCGCAGGACTTGGGTGGCAAGGCTGGGCTCCACGGCCAAAGCCCGCCACAGCAGGCAGGTATGGCTGAAGCAGGGCAGGAGGAGGGTCACCAGTTACACTGCTGGCCACAGCATAATGCTGACCCCCTTTGGCAGTGGTCTCTGGCTCCACACACTCAGAAAAGCCCAGCAGACTCAGCTGCATCAAGGTGGGAAATAGTCTTCTGACCCTGGGCCAGAACTCACCCCCTGACTCCAAGACTCTGTAAGCAGCTGGCAAAAAAGGACAGCAAAAAACATCTGGGCCCCAACACAGGGCCTGAAGCAGTTGGGGTCCCCAGGGAGTTGCCAGAAGCCAGCACTAAGCTTCTCTGGAGGAAGCAGCACACACAGGGCATTAGCCCATGAGGGAGGCCGGATGCACTACTGGGGGACACCAGAACTGGCTACACTCGCGGCTCTTAGAGCTCAATGACAGCTTCACAATAACTGCTGGGCACTGAAAATTCTAAGAACAGAGCAAATTTATAAGAGAACCAAATAACCCTTTTAGAAATGAGACACTCTTACACTCAGCAGACATATTTGGAGTCCGCCCGGATATAGCAAATGAGAAAAACAGTGAATTGGAGATGAATAAGATGGAAATCTGCAAGACTGCGTCAGAGACGGGGAGGTCTGAATGTAAAGGTCTAACTATATGTTCAAGTGGTGGCCCAGAAGTAGCAAAAGAGAGGTAACATCTGAAAAGGAGAAGGCTGAGAGTTTTCAGAACTGATGAAAGATACTAACTACAGACTCAAGAAGCCTAGCAGTGACCTACCAGAATACATAAAAAGGACTCTCCACTTCCGAATAGCAAAACACTGACATGAAGTTCATAAAGAGGACAGTGACTTGTGCCAACTTCTTAAGAGCAGCAGTGGACACCAGGATGCCTTGTCTCATATGCACTTAAGAAAATGCAATCACACAGGGTGCAGTGGCTCTCAACTGTAATCCCAGCACTCTGGGAGGCCAAGGTGGGAGGATTGTTTGAGACCAGCCTGAGCAAAGTAAGACCCCGTCTCTAAAAAAAAATAAATAGCTGGGTGTTGTGGCGAGCGCCTGTAGTCCCAGCTACTTGGGAGGCTGAGGCAAGAGAATTGCTGAAGCCCAAGAGTTGGAGGTTGCTGTGAACTGTGACATCATGGCACTCTCCCCGGCGGGGTCGGGGGAGGGAGGAAGGAAGGATGGAAGGCCAAATGGACATTTTCAGTAAACAAATCTGGAGAATCTGTCACCAGCTCACACTCACTGAGGAAATTCTGGACAATGCATTTCAGGGAAAAGGTAAGTAGGGGAGGCAGAGAGGTCAGGATGGAGAGCGCAGGGCTCATGGTGAGTGGACAGGTGCACACACTGGCTAGATGCAAAGCACAGGGGCCGGGGTAGATGTGGCCGCAGCGCTGAGGCTCCTACCTGTGCCTAGCACAGGCCAGGCAGTAAGTAACTAGGGCTTCACAGACCATGTGGCTGCTATAGTGTGACAGCTGCCAGGAATGGAATGGGTATGGCCATTTCAGTGAGATTTTGCTAGCACACTGATATTTGAATTTCCTATCATTTCTATGTCATGAAGTATTATTCATTGGTCTTCTCTCAACATCCTAAATGTAGAGCTTGCCCCCAGCCCACAGGGTGTGCATGGCCCTGACTGAGGGTGCCAACTCTTGACCTCATCAATTATGCATGTTCACAGAGACCAATGTTTCCCCCAACAATATATGTGGGGCAGGCAAAGCAGTGCTGTCCTCAGCTGTCCTAAACCACTCACCTCCATCACCTGGACCTGGGTGAGTGAGCCATGCAGTTACACCCACCCTACATGGTGCTGAAGAGGGTCCCCCCGCATGCCTCAACGACAGCACACCAGGCCAGGAAGCCACAAGATTCCACGTAATCCACGTATACAACACTCAAGTTCAGGCAGAACCTGCCTCTGGGGAAGGCAGCTGGCAGTGAGGGGCATGGACAGGCTGGGTCAGGACTCCTCTGCCTCGTGTGTGACCACAAAAATGAAATAAAGACTGAACAATATCAAAGTGGCCAGTGTGTGGGAAGATTCACCCAGATGCTGACTGCGTTGACAGCGGCAGCAATGGCCCAGCACCAGACACAGTGTCACATGCAGTCAGGGTCCTCATGAAGGGAAACTCTCAAGAGAAAAGAAACATGCGCTTGCAAACTACTCGAGTGGAAAAATGAAATGATGAGAGAGACTGCCGGCCTAAAAAGGATCAGAGAGATTTTTAAACGCAGAGGAGATGAGACGAAAAGACACGGCAAAAAATAAGAACAGATTTAATCCCACTCTATCAATCGCAAAGCACAGTTATTTATTATTTAAAAGGAACATGTCTAAAATGCAAAAATAGAAAGACCAGGCCAGGCACGGTGGTTCACACCTATAATGTCAGCACTCTGGGAGGCTGAGGAGGGTGGATTGCTTGAGTTTAGGAGTTCGAGACCAGTCTGAGCAATAGCAAGACACTGCCTCTAATAAAAACAGAAAAACTAACTGGGCGTTATGGTGGGCACCTGTAGTCCCAGTGACTTGGGAGGCTGAGGCAGGAGGATCACTTGAACCCAGGAGTTTGAGGTTGCTGTGAGCTATGACACTACAGCCTTTACCTGGGGTGGTAACAGTGGAACTGTCTCAAAAACAAAAAACAACCAGAAAGTCCAAAAGCACAGGCCAGCATGGAAGCAGGCAGATGCCTAGAAGTGCAGAGGTGCCACCAGCAGGGCAAAGCAGCACCCCCAACCGCCACAGGTTTCCCCAGGAGGAGACCCATGTTTAAACTTGTGTGCACTGATGGCACAGGCATTGTGGAAAAAAACAAAAGCTGACAGGAGAGAGGGACAGACACCACCAGGTGGGTCTCTGTCTACACCTGCGACAGCAAAGAAAGGTAGGAGGGCAGGCCTGCGCTTCAGAGGCCTTATGAGGGGCAGGGTGACTCTGGTGGGTGCTGGGTAGTAGACAGGCAATACAGGGACAGACCCTGCTGGTTGTTGGGAGTCGGTGGGACACCATGTTCACGAGGAGGAGGGCCCCAGGCTCTCAGATGGGCACAGCGTAGGGCACCCTTGGGGTCTGCCCACAGGTCATGGTGTGGACAAGTCCTAGGAACCCACAAGAGATACCACAGGACGTAGCCTCCACTGCCCACTGAGACCTGGGCTGATGGGTACCACCAGCTGGAGTGAGTGGCCAGCACCACAGAGGCAGGTGCAGGCTTAGGGAGAGCTGTGCAATAGGAGGGAGTCCTGGGCCAGGTACCTGTCAAAGGGCAGAGGGCTGCCCAGGAGGCTGGACACCACGGCCGCACAGTGCTGAGATGCCAGGAGGTACACGCTGTGCTGGGCAGCTGGCAGGATGTGCTCTGGGGCAGCCTGCAGCTTAGAGCGCAGCACGCTCACCAGCTCAGGCACCTGCAGGTAGATGGGACATGCTGGTCAGGCCCTGCATGGGGCTGGCCATTGGATGTACCTGCACGGTCCCAGGGGCCAGGGGAAGGCAGGGCTGGCCCCCACCCCAGAGCAGCCAAGAGGACCAGGAGCCAACAAGGACCAGACTACATGGGAAAGTGCCGTATGCCACTGGAAGGTGCTGAAGGCAGAGGTCCCTTGCACCCCACAGCATAGCACAGCTGCTCTGTCCAGCCACAGGAGATCTAGCCTCTGCCCACCAGACAGGACCCCCGTGGAGTCAGGCTGGGCCTCTCTGCAGGGTGTGTGAGCTTGCGTGTGTTCTGTTGCACTGGAACACGGTGACTGGAACAGTGATAGGCAGGACCACGGCCCACCCCATGCCCAGCAATGGGCTCTGCAGCCCCTGACCAGTCCCTGGCTGGCCGAGCACAGCACTCACAGCCCTCAGGATGGGGCCTAATCATGGGAGCCCCTCCACAAGGGGACACTAGGCTGGGATTCAGAGTCTCCTCATCCTCAACTCTGGTGGCCCCCACTGCCAGGCTGCACAGCTGAAAACACCACAGTCCAGGGTGGAAATAGGAACAAGCTGTGGGCCTAGGGTAGCCACTGGGAAAGGGGCCCAACTGTGGGCAGCTGTCAGCACCAATGGCAGCTACACCAGGAGGCCCAAAGTGGCCAGGAGCCTTCCTGGCTTGGCAGACTCATCTGGATGCCTCCACCAGCCACCCCTTGTCTAGCCTGGTGGTGTCCCTAAGATGGCTGTCCAGGTCTGGGGGCTGCCTGCTGCATGTCAGATGGTGTTCTCTGCAACCCTGGCTTCCAGAAAGTTGACTACAAGGATGGGTGAACTTCTAACAAAGATTTCTCTGCACGAGTGCAGCTCCTTAACCCCTCAGCGGGGCAATTTCACATAAAGGCGCTGGGCACACAGGCCAGCCCAGTGGTGATGTGACACTGTCTGTTCTCAGAGTCACTGCTGGCCTGTTGCACATGTTCTGAGCAAGCTGTGAGCCCCACGGCTCCTCAGCACTGGGGCAGTGACTGCCCTGAAGACTCACAGGTCTGGGTTACAGCCAGTGTATGCTGGGAGCAATGGCTTACCCCACCTCAGTATTTCCGGGCTCACCTGTCAGTTTCATAGATTTTCGAGCGTCCGGGAACTCAGCTGGTCACGGATGTGCTTTGTCATCTTTTGTGTCTCTGCTTTGTATTTTGCTTTTATGTGTATTGATCCTGTTCCTATGACTCAACTTATCAGAAGTTTATCTTTCTAATTATCTGAGTGGGTTTATTTATCTTCTCTTTTGCATACTTAATTTTTCAACAACTACCACCTATTGGTACCTGTGAGCACATGAGTTTACACTTTTCACAAAGTTTGAAAACAGCATCTGGGCACCCTGGGTTTGGTAGGCCCTGGAGGTGAGGCCATTTCCACACTAACTTCTCAGCTAGCATTTCTGAGGACTGTCACACCCCAGCTCTCAGAAGGCCCCCAATGGCAGGCAAGGTCCCTCTAGTGCCAGGATAAGGGTCTGTGTTCCAGCCCCCTGAGGTGCCAGGCTCACCTCCCAGGCCATGCCCCTCAACCTCAAGGGCCCCCATGGAGGCTTTCCCCCATCTGTCATGTTGGATCTGGGCTGCCGCTCACCCTGGCTTCACTAAGTCACAATTCAGACACATAGCCTCGGTTTCAGCATGCTGTGGTCCCAGCACTGCACAGTCCCATAGAGACTGTCTCCTCCATGGCCACGCCTGGGTCCCGGGGACCTCCACACCACCTTTTGTCTCTGTGGACTTTCCTGCTCTGGACCATCATGCAGTCATAAAGTGCCAGGTGGTACCTGGCTCCTTCGGAGCACGGTGCTCTCAAGCTTCATCAGCGTTGCAGCAGTTGTGGGTGCTTCACCCCTTTCTATGGGCAGGCAACACCCCCTTGTACCATGGGCCACATTCTCTTTATTCGTTCTCAAGCTGACGGCATTTGGCTGCCCTTCCTTTCTGGAAATTATGAATAACACTCTGAATACTTGTGCACGAGGCTTCCAGCTCTATTAGAAGGTCCAGGCATGGGAGTGCTGGGTAACAGGGGACTCTGTGCCCTAGGCGCTTCCAGGCTGTCTCCACGGCTGCTCTGCGCCCACCTGAGTGTTCCTGGGGAGCCTCCTCTTCTTGGTGCTCTGTCCTCACTCCATCCCCACAGGGAATCAGAGATATGCGGTTGTTCCCTACCTGGCCCTTCGGGCTCTGCTGCATCATGATCGCATGCTGGGGGAAGTCACATGTCACTTGCTATGACCACATTTTGATTCAGTGTCAGAGAAACTCAAAGTCCAACAGCATCAGTCTGTTTCAGTGAGGTCCCCCTAGCTGCATCTCTCAGGGCAGGGAAGAAAACAGAGGTTCCCACAACCCCAGCAGGCATGGGAAGCTGGTGCACGGAGTCCTAGGAGGGGCCGAGATGTGTGCAGTATCTGTCCTAAGCAGGTCTCTCGTCCCAGCCTGGCCGTGAGTAACCTGCTCCCTGGTCACACTGTGGGGAGTGTTGTGTACTTGGCCCTGAGCTAGGAAGGAAATGGCTCGGCAGCCACACTGTGCAAAAGCAGTACCCTGAGGACCAGGCAGCAGGGAGGCCAAGAATGGGGGACCTGGGGCCATAAACCTCTTGGAAGAAAGCACAGGGGAAAAACTTCGTGATGTGGATCTAGCACCGATTTTGTGGACACAACACAAAAAGCACAGGCAACAAAGAAAAATAGGTCAGGCACAGTGGCAGGTGCCTGCAGTCCCAGGGACTTGGAAGGCTGAGGTGGGGGAATCACTTGAGCCCAGGAGTTTGAGGCTGCAGTGAGCTGTGATGAAGCCACTGCACTCTAGCCTGGGTGACAGAGTGAGATTCCACATTGAAAAAAGAAAAACAAAGAGGAGGAGGAGAAGAAAAGAAAATGAGAAAGGCAAACGGGGCCATGTCCAACTTAAAACTTCTGGGCCTCAAAGAAATAACCAATGGTGTGAAGTGGCAATCTGCAGAGTGGAGAATATTTGCAATGCCGCCCGAACGCCTGCCCACCATACCCACCCTCACCTTCTCCAGGAGTGCGCTGCCCCGAGCCTGCAGCAGGCAGTTGACCATGGCCGAGGTGGCCTGGGAGCAGTTCTTGTCAGGGTCACCCAGGCCCTCAAACATGGTCAGCAAGAGGCTGATGAGCTGGTCTGAAGGGAGGCGCTTGGCGATAACCTAGGGGATGATGGTGCCAGAAGGTGGAAGAGGGTGGGGCTAGCACCCCCACAGCACCCCTTCCAGGCATCTAACTGCAGGGGTTCTGCCCTTCTCCCAGCTGTCCCTGCTCTGAGCCTGCCTCTGTCCCTTCCATGAGCTCACAGTACAGCTGTGGGCCCTGAGGGGTGGGGGTTCTTGCCAGGGTTCCCTGGGGTCCTGGCTCCCTCCCAGGATTCCTCCTGACCAGCGAAGCACAACAGGATCCAGCCAGGCAGTGGAGTCACTCTGAGCACCCCAGGGAAGAGGGACAGCCTGCCCACTGCAGCAGCACAGATACTGGGACCCCTCTGGCTCAGCAAGAGCCCAAAGCCCCTCTTCTCTCTTCAGCATGAAGGGACTGGCCACAAGTTAAAGCTAACAGTAGGAGGGTGAGGGACACAGAGAGAGAGGGACACACATGCAGGGAGATGCAGGAGCACAAAAATGCAAGGACCGAGGGGTCTGCCCGAGACCACAGCCCCTGCTCCACCTCACCTGGCCATGGCAGGGTCTTTGCTTCCTACGTCAGAGCCCCCCATCCAGCAAGGGCCCTGGGACCCCTCCCTCCTCTGCAGGAGACAAAGCTTCTAAAAGGCAGCCCCAGGCCCCACATCAGAGAATAGCAACTGGGAAGGGAGCAGCTCAACCCCTCAGAGCCCTGCTGGGCCTCTCAGGGTGGACACTGGGCAGTATAGGGTCAGAAGGCAAATGAGACGCAGAGCCCAAGGCCAGCCCAGGGCCAAAGGACTATGTCAGGAGAGGACTATGTCTCCTCTCTCTAGAACGCAGTGCACAAGGCCCCTTAATCAGCCAAAGGCAGGACCAATCCCAGTCCCTCAGCTAGACAACCAGAGCCCAAGTACCCTGCAGACCATGCCCCAGCCCCAGATGGCCCTGAGTGAGCTCAGGGAAGCCTCTGCACACACAAGAAAGCCCCAAGAACCTGCATCTTTGGCAAACAGGCTCAGGGTGCAGGTGGCAGGCAGCCAGGCCAATGGCACCCCATTCCCTCCAGGGGTGGGCTGGGTATGGGTGGTGCACGGAGAGCCTGGGGACAGCCCAGGCTCTGGCTCCAAGCTCCTCTTAGCCCTGGACGGTGCAGGCCCCTCCTCCCTAAACAAGTGCTATGCAGGTACCTGGGCCACGCTGTGGCAGGTGTGGAAGAGGACAGCCGGGTCCAGGTGTGCGAGGTCATCCTTGAGGGCAAGGAGCCGCTCGGCTGAGTCATCACGGTAGTCTCGGGAGAAGCCTGAGAGGTGGGAGGTGAGGGCAGTTGGGTGGAGGCCTTCTCGGCACCCAGCAGGGGCTGCATGCTTCCCCTCTGCCCGTGACAAACTCCACAGAGCTCACCTTCGTAGCAAAGCTGGAGGGAGAGCAGGGCATGGACACAGCCCATGGCTTCCTGGCGGGCGGCAGGCCATGGGTCCGCACACCGAGGGGAGAAGAGGCCGACAAGGAGGCCCAGGTTGTGGAAGGGCGTCAGGGCCTGGGGGAGGCAGCCAGGAGGGCAGCTCACGCTCAGCTTCCTCCCTGGACCCTGTGTGGCCTCTGTCCACCTGGTCCCCCCAGCAGACATGGTGCAAGCAGGGGTGTGCAGGTGGCAGGACCAACGGGAGAAGGGGGAAAGGATGACAGGTCGGGTGTACTGGGATGTGGGGCCACACACCAAGGGGCCCCTGAGCAGGCTGGCAGCTGGGCACTCACACTGACATGTAGGTGCTCCCGGAAGTACTGCAGAAGGCAGCTGCTCAGACCCAGGGCGTGCATCCGCTCATGGCCATGTGGGGACTTGATCCATGGGCTCAGGTGCTGGGAAGGAGGGGGCTTCACACAGGTGCCTGCAGGGGCAGCCCAGGAGAGCAGCCATGTGCCAGGCAAGGCTCCCACCTCAGGGCCCCCTGCAGCCCCAGTCCTGCCACTCGCCCTCCAATCTGGTTCAGAGCTGGTGGGGGTGGAGTTATAAGTAGGAGTGGGGGCTGCCCAGCCTAGAGGGGCATGTCCTAGAAGGTGAGTGGGTTACTGGTAACTGGGGAGAAGATGCAGCACAACTGTGGCCTTGCCATTCTGCCCCCATGATGCCTTCCAGTCGAGCCCACAGAGCACTTGTGGGGACCCCCATACCCTCACAATGAGGGCTCCAGGCCCATCCAGGTCTGGGCCTCTGCTGCCTGTATGCCTGCTGGCAGGAAGGTACTACCCACCTGCTCACAAATTCCCCCCAGTTGCAGAGAACACCAAACCATTCTGGGTGCCCCTGTGGGTGAGGAGACCCAGAGACCCTCGGGGTGGGGGGAGACAGCAGCTGGGCAGAGCCCTTCCTTTGCACACCTCGACCATGACCTGTAGGCCCTGGGGGGTCAAGTCCCGCTGCAGCAGGCTCATCATCAAGTCCTTGAGAGCGTGCATGGTGTCCAGATACAGCGCCTAGAAGGAAAGCCAGTATCACCACTGCCCACAGTGGACTTCCTGTTGCCCCCACAGATGCGGGCACACAGCAGAGACACACAGCAATACCTCGTCACAGCCCCGGTGCTCTCCCTGAGGCTCTGGCACCAGGGTCATGACGCTGTGTAGACAGCCCTGGATCATGTCCACCTGGGCCTGCTCCCCTAGCGCTGGCTCCAGAGAGCTGAGCTGGAAGTTAAGGGCCAAGGCCATGACCCTGTGGCAGGCCCAGCCACCCAGAAACCTCTGGGCCTGTGTGGACAGCACAGCTACTACCATGTTCAGTTGGCTATGGGCCCAAGAATGCAACCCCTCACAGCAATGCACCCACAGAAGCTGGGAAGGATACGCCAGGTGAGCACAGGTGAGCATGGCCTCCTTCCGGATGGGCGTTCTCAAGGTGTCTGTAGGCTCTGCCCTGATGAGCTCCTGGCAAGGCAGCCGGAGGCTCAGCCCTTGGGAAGGTACCAGCTTTCCTCCCATCAGCCTCCCAAGCCCCACACCCTGTCCCCAGGCCATGTTCACACACTCATCCTTTGGTCCTACCCTGTCCCCACCCACTGCTGCCAGCACTCATGATGCCATTCTCTGTCTCCTAGGAACTGCCTGGAACCAGCCATGCCATTGGCACTCACCATCATCTGTGCCACCAGCTCTGCTTTCCTGGAGAAGTGGAAGGAGCTGGCCTGGGCACAACAGATGGCGTGGCTGACCATGCACGAGCTTCGGACTAGGCACAGCTTCAGGGCTGGGTCCTGGAGGGACACCAGTCACAGGAGGCCATCAACACTGCCCCAGGGCCCAGCCAGTACACACCCCTTTTCCTCTTGCCACAGCTGGACAGCTGCTTTGTCTCAGACAAGCTCTCTAGCCAGTCCTTCTACGTGTCAAAGTCAACGTAGAGGATGTCCAGGGTCCTGCCGTGTCTCTGTCCCAGGCACATGGACCACCCTCCAGGCAGGGGGCCGCCTTCCCTGTGGCTCAGAGAGGGGTGAGGGGAGGTGTCCTGAGGACATACAGGGCCAGCCCTGCCATGCCTACAGCTGGGGAAAGCATCACTGAGAAGAGCCCCACCATTCCAGCCAACCCCAGGAGATCTGGAGGGTCTGACTGTCAAGGGGCCCCAACCGTCCCCAGCCAGGATCTTGTCAGGTTAGTGCCAGAGATGCCACAAGGGAAGCAAATTAGGGAGGTGAGAGGCCTCAAGGGGCCAGTGAGCCTTCTGCCACTTACTGGCTATGGGTCAGTCCCTCCTAGGTACGGGGGTACAGAGAGGTGCAGCCCTTGAGGCCAGGGAACAGAGCCAGAGAGTCACAATCTTGGGCCGGGGGCTCGGCCCAGATGGCTCCAAAGAGATGGCCGAAATTTCCCCTCTTGTCCACCCTCTAGGCAGGGTCCAAGCCAGGGCAAGAGCCCTGGACCCTGTTCCAGGCCTCAGCAGAGGGGCTGCTCCAAGGGAAGTGGGAGCAGGGGAGGGTATATTCTAGAATGTTTTCCCACAGGCTGGGAGTGGGAGCCCTGGCAAGTTGCCCTCTGGCCCTGCCCCTGAGCCCGACCCAGCCCAGAGAGCCGAGAGAAGAGAAGCAGAGAGCTCACACTCAGTTCCTACAACTGTACCTTGGTCTCTACCTTTATTCCCAGAACCTGAACAATGAAAAGTGAAATAAATAAATTAAAATGAGAGAGCCTGGTGTCAGCGGCTCCCATGGCCCCCTGTATGCACAGGCTGCCGCGGCGCCTACCTTGGTGCTGAAGCACCGGAACATGCCAGGCAGGATGTCTGACTCCACCCTGGCCAGCATCCCCTCGCGGGGCGCCCGTGCTGCCACGTGCCCGTAGCACAAGATCAGCCCACTCTTCACTTTTTCCACTTCATTCTCACTTCGATCCTGAGGGGCCAGAAGAAGTAGCAATTATAACTGATGCACCAGACAGAGCCTGGGACTAAGGCTCGCTGAAGTTCTCTAGGAACGGCTAGAGCTGGTCATCAGCTGTGTGATCCAGCTGGTAGATAGCACCACCTGAGCATGGCCCTTGTTAGGGACAGCAGGAGGAGCCAGGGCCAGGCGTAGGCCCTCTGGGGAGTGAGTGGCAGAGGGAAAAGGGCAGCGTGGTGGGTGAGCAGGAGGGAGGCCAGGGTGCCCCAGCTGAGGCCTGTCCCGCATGTGCACGAGAAAGGGCTGGGAGGTCCCATGCCAAGTCCAGCCCTGCATTCTACACCTGGGTGGGGCCATAGCAGGAGGCCACTGCTCTTGGGTCCAGCCCTGGCTCTGGTAGCTCTGCCAGTGGCTTTGACAAAAGTGCAGCCTCCGCTGGCCTCCAAGGAAGGCCTCTGGTCACTCAGGACTGGCACCAGCTGTATTTGGTTCTGGAAGGTCTTCTGCTCTTCCCCTGGGGAGGGGGCCCACACATGCAGGCCCTGCCCATATAGGGGCTAATGTCTGCTTTGTGCCCCATCCCACACCTGCAGGGGACCCCCTGAGCTCACACTGGTGTAGAGGCAGAGCTGCCCTCAGAGGGGCAGAATCCCCCCAACTCCTTGTGACATTAAAGAATAGAGCAGGGGCTGAGAAACAAAACCACAGACAGTGCTCCTCCACCCTGGCCATCAGGCTGACCTCTGTACCTTAAAAATGTTGAAAATGCCGATGGATTTTCTAAACACAGCCGACCTTACAAAGTCTTCCAGCTGGGCCAGGGCGTCCTCCAGGTGGGAGCTGGCACAGATCCCAAAGCAACATGCGAGGCCCTGGGGAGAACACACAGGGTGCTCACACTGCACAAGGAGGAACCTGCCTCTACAATAGAGCTGTGTACAGGGAACAGCACACACACAGTATACACACATGTGTACATATGTACATACATATGCACAGCTGCAGACAGTGCATGTTCACACACGCACACTGCAGACGGCACACACTGCACAGCGCAAACATAACACACACATCGTGCACAGTGCAGACAGCACACGTCCCACCATGCACAATGCAGACGGCACACACGCATACCCATCAAGCACAGTGCAGATAGCACACGTGCGCACACGCACACACCATGTATAGTGCAGATGGCACACGCACACTCTGAATTGTGCAGATGCAGACAGCACACCATGAACACACGCACATGCAGATGCCAGCGACTACACGTGTGTGCACGCCAGACACACACAGAGATGCAGAGGCACCTTGCACACACCATGCGCGACATACATGTCCACACACACACAACCCACACACACACTCGTGCATGTGCTGGCTGCCTGAGAGAACAGAGGCGACGGCTGTCCTCCAACTGCCCACAGGGAGAGTGACGGCCACCTCACGGTCTGCCTGCTCCTGGTATCGGGCTGTTTCCAGCAGCTCTTGAAGATGTTTCCTCACCACGTCCTTGCTGGAAGCAACGCCCAGGGTGGTCCCTATGCATTTGTACAGGAAGTGCTGAAATGAAGCCAGAGAGTGACGTTGTGCCTGGCTCCTGCGTAGGGGCGCCCAGCGCTGCCACCCAGACGTAGGAGGGGCTGTTGGGAGCTACAGCGTGAGCCCCTACAAGCACGCACTGGCAGAGCCTGGCAGCATCTGGGGGCAAGAGGCAGAGACAGTGGGCTCCTGTGCCTCTCAGCCCTCTGCCACCAAGCCACAGAGACAGGTCCAGATAACAAGTGACACAGATTGAAGGCAGAGGCACCTGGAGCATGAGGCCCAGGATGCCCCAGCAGCCTACCTTCTCCTGGGGCGTCCCATTGTAACAGGGCAGTTGCCTGCACATCTCTAGACTCAGCTGGCAGACCCACATGTTGTCAGAGACAACAGTCAGGGTGTCTCGCAGGAACTGTGGGGAAGGAGCACCCCTCAGGAGCAGGCTGGGGAAGGGCCTCAGATCTGGCCTGTCACCACCTGAAGGTCTTGGGGTGGCCCCTGTCAGGAGTCCAGGGGTAGTGGCAGCAGAGCAAGGCCTGTGTGGTCAGCTGAGTGGGAGGCCTGGGGTGTGAACAGCTCTGGGCCAGGCAGGGGTGGAAGAAAAGGCCCAATAGCTGGGAGTTTGGCCTTGGCTGCTAGAAGTTAGACACTTGGTCCCAGCAGTCTGCAACAGGCAGAGGTCCTTGCCCAAGAGCTGCTGCCCACACCTGTTGTTCCTCCAGCCACACCAGAAGGGTGAGGCAGGTGCGGTAACTGTTGGGGGCTTGGGGGTGCAGCCCCAGCACCTGCCACCCCACCCTCTCCACCCAGCTCAGACACCATCTCCACACCCTCAATAGCCCATGCCGTTGGCCTCTCCTGTCTCTTACCAGCAGCAGCTTTTCCTCCCACTCCTTTTGGGGCAGGGTTTCCTCAGTATATTCTGAAACAACAGTTGTCTAGTGGACCTATGCCCTGCCACACGAGGGGTCTTCAGAGTCCATACTTCCCCTGGCCCAGGCCCTGCCCATCTTCTGGGGTTCGAAGACAAGGCGCAGCAACCCCCAACCCACCCTGGCTGTACTCTCTCCCCACCTGCTCAGGGGATAGCAGGAGGCCTTTCAAGCCCCAGGCTATCCAGGACCACAGTGGACATGGTCTATTCCAAATCACACAACCCTGACAACATGGGTTAGCCTTGATGCTACCCGGCTAGAGTGGGGTCAATAGTAGTTGGTGAGCCCCGCCCCCCACTGAGTTCTGTCCCCCGCTCCATGAACCCCACAAGGCCTCACCATCCAGGTACCCCAGCAGTAGGGGAATGGCTGTCTCCCACTGCTGACCCAGCAAAGAGTGAATGCTACGATGCAGGGCATTCAGGAGACGCAGCGAGGCTACCCCACGCCCGTCCCCCAGGTAGGGGCTAGAAGACACAACCTGAAGGGGACAGAGGTGGGAGCAGGGTCTGAGCAGGTGGCTCTCGGCTCAGGCCCACACCTGTGCCTGGCTCTTCCGAAGCTGGGGACGCGGTGAGGGAGGACAGCCTTGCTGTGAGTGCCAGCCTGGTGGCTGCTGAGAAGGCCATGCCCTCCCTGGGACACAGGGACTCCTCACATCCTCCACAGGGCCCAGCTGCCACCTCAGGAGGCACCTCCCGTGGGGCAGTGCACTCACCAGGAGTCTTGTGGCTACAGCATAGGGAGAAGGGAGCCTCACTGGAGACAAGAGATGAAACAGTCACTCAAAGGCTAGCTCGGCTGCCCTTGGTGGTGGGATGGCCAAAGCTATGGCTTTGGTCACAAGCAGGGGGGGGGGCTGTCCGCACCGTGGGCACCCTGCTGGATGAGGAAGGCGTCGGCCCCCACCTCCTGCCTCTTCTGTGCCAGATGCAGGAGGCTCCTGCAGAGCGGAGTCAGGGCTCTGGTGAAGCGCACAGGGACAAGGAATTCTAGCAGGTATGGCCAGAGGACCTGGAGGGAGAGACAGCTCAGTGCCGGCAGGGCCTGGGCACCCCAGCTCCATAAAGGCCATAGGCTCCTCTTGAGCTCAGAGGGTTGGGGTAAACCCTGTGCTTTGCCCTGCTGTGGCCAAGAAGTACTTGAGCACTGCCCAGCCACCACTGCACAGTTCAGCTGTCACCCAGGACCCAGGGTTGGGAGGGGGGCAAGGAAAACGCCAAGTGAGAGAAAGGTGGTGAGGCTAGAGGAGAGGCCAGAGGTGCCCTGAACTCACGTCACTCATCCTGTCCATGGCGGTGCTGACCAGATAGAGTGTGCGGATACTCATGGCCCGCACGCCATCAGCCACCAGGTCCTCGCTGTTGGGGCCCAGATTCTCAGGCTGGAAGCGAAAGGGGCAGAAGGCAAGGCATGGGCGGAGCACTGTGTCTGCGTACCAAGGTTTAGGCAGCCATAGCTTGGCTTACAAAGACACAGCTGTGTGGTGGACCTCATCAGCCCCCCATGGAAATGACTGTCACCCGCCACAGACAGCGGACACTCTGCATTAATGTCACCCAAGAAAACAGGCTCACTAGCCCAGTTCTCATCTGCAAAATAAACACAACTCTTAGCATTTCCTTTTTTTTTTTGTAAGACAGAGTCTCACTTTGTCGACCTCAATAGAGTGCCGTGGCGTCACAGCTCACAGTAACCTCAAACTCTTAGGCTAAGGTGATTCTCTTGCCTCAGCCTCCCAAGTAGCACCCACCACAATGCCCGGCCATTTTTTGGAAGTTGTCATTATTGTTTGGCAGGCCCGGGGCTGGGCTTGAACCTGCCATACCCAGTGTTATGTGGCCGGCACCCTAGCTCCTGAGCTATAGGTATCAAGCCCCTCAGTATTTCCTCTAAGACACTTGACTCCATAAAAAACAGGCCAGGTACAGCGGCTCACACCTGTAATCTCAGTACTCTGGGAGGCTGAGGGGCAAGAATCGCATACGTCAGGAGTTAGATCATCCTTGGCAATAGGGAGACCCCATCTCTACAAGGAAACAAGAAAAATGAGCTGGGCATCATGGTGGGTGCCCATAGTCCCTGCTACTGAGGAAGCTGAAGCCAGAGGACTGCCTGAGCCCAGGAATAATTTGAGGTTGCTGTGAGCTATGATGCCACCACTACACTGTAGCCTGGGGAACCAAAAAAAAAAAAAAAAAAGAAGCCAAACAGAAACTACGAACTATTTGATAATGAGCACTGAGAACATGCACACAATTGCCAGCAACACAACTATTAGGACACACAGGCAAAGGGTGATAGCCTAAAAACAAACCAGAAAAGGGAAAAAAATATTAACAATATGAACCAAGAACAAGGAAAAAAAACCCAGAAAAATGATGTGAAAAATTATAACAGTTGAAATAAAGAGTTCAATTCAGGAAATTCATAATGCAACAGATATCACTGAAGAAGAAATTACCAACTTGGAAGAACAGACTAAGAAGACTTCAAGGATGAAGAAATTTAGAAAGAATGGAGGAAGGAAAAGCTCAAGGACCTGAAAGGCAGCTGTGCCAGCATGAGATGACAGGCACAGCAGAATCAGAGGACAGATAACTGAGGGCAAGAAGCAGTGAAGGAGACAAAAGGTACACAGGATGCATCTGAACAAGGCCCACAGAGCCGCAGGTCAGAAAGGTGTGGGTAAGCAGGGAACATCAGTGTACTGCCTTGTGGAGAAGGCCCAGGGACACAGGAGCCGCTCACAGCAGCCCACCGGTGGAGCACAGTACAGCCCGAGAGCTGAAACCCATGACAGAGGTGGCATCTAGACCCCCCGTCACCAGCTGCCATGAGTCCATACTGACATAGGCATGTGGACACAAGGCAGGGAGAGGTCTGTCACAACAGGAAGTTAAAAAACTAAGTGTTGAAACATTAATGGAGTTAGAAAGCCATCAACTGATGCTAAAACCAACTGATACTAACTTTAATCAGCAGCAGATATTGGCTCAGCTCCAATCTCTCCACAAACTGCCTATTAATTGCAAGAGAACAGCAGCTGTGAGTGCAGAGACCTCCCAGAACAAGTGGTCAGAGCTAAGGAGACCAGCACTGTGACAGCCAGCTCTGTGATGTGACATACCTTCTTCCAGGAGCATTAGTGTAAACTGCATCACTGGAATCAAATCATGAGGAAACACCAGACCCACATGAGAAACATCTAGTAAAATAACTGGTCTGAACTCTCACAAAATGTCCAGGTTGACAAACAAAGATAGGCGAGTACAAGACAAAATCACACACATGCCCAGCTCTGTGTTGGAAACTACACCCGAAAACAGCTGTAGGGACAGACAGTAAAATGTGAATATGAACTGTACCTCAGGCAATATCATGGCCTCAGTGTTAAATGTCATGATTTTGACAACTGGACTATGCTTGTGCGGAATAATGTCCTTCTTCTTAGGAAATAAACACCAAGATACCTAGTATTTAGGGACATGATGTCTCAAATGATTTCTCAGATGAGTTAAAGGAAAAAATGTGCATGTATGCATGTGTGTATCTACAAAATAGAGAATACCAAAGGCATGACAGGAAGATGGCGGACTAATATCTCTTATAATGTGGATGTGAAAATCCTCAACAAAGTACTAGCAGACTGAATCCAACAATACATAAAAATGGTTATACACCCTGTGGCATTTATCTCAGGAATGCAAGGTTGGTTTAACATCTGAAAATCTTCTCATGAAATGAACCATTATTGCTAGAATAAATAACAAAAATTGTATGATCTTTTATTTTTTTTGGCCGGGGCTGGGTTTGAACCCACCACCTCTGGCATATGGGACCGGTGCCCTACTCACTGAGCCACAGGCACCACCCTTTTATTTATTTTTTTTTGAGACAGAGCCTCAAGCTGTTGCCCTGGGTAGAGTGCTGTGGCATCACAGCTCACAGCAATCTCCAACTCCTGGGCTCAAGCGATTCTCCTGCCTCTGCCTCCCAAGTAGCTGGGACTACAGGCGCTCACCACAATGCCCGGCTATTTTTTGGTTGCAGCCATAATCGCTGTTTGGCGGGCCTGGGCTGGATTTAAACCCGCCACCTCAGGTGTATGTGGCTGGCGCCTTAACCGCTTGAGCTACAGGCACTAAGACACTGTATGCTCATCTTAACAAGCACAGAAAAAATGTGTGATAAAATTAAGTAGCCCTTCATGACAAAAACATTCAACCAGGTAGGAACAGAAGGGAATATCCTTAACAGCAAACCTCACACTTACTAGTGAAGACTAACTACCCTCATGCTTAGAAAAGGAAGAGATGAAGGTGTTTGCTCTCACCACTTTTACAAGGTCATTAAATGTGAAATGTTCAATTTCAAATCGAAAGTTTAGTTTACTGTATCTCAAACAAGAAGCAGTATAGTTAATCAAAGTCTGCACCTCAACTATCAACACAGTTTTGTCATCCTAATGGTAGCTTGTTTATTATGCCGGCAGCAAAGAAGCCTGGAGAGTGAGTGGTGATAAAATTGCAAAAGGCATTTCCACAGCTTGTTAAGAGGTGAATATTCTCCCCTGCAAGAAGTGACCCAAACCTGGGATGAGTGGTGGTCAGTTGGTGCAAGGTCTGGGGTAGACAGTGGATGAGACAGAATTTCTAGCTTCTGCAGTTTGAGGGTCAGTTAGTGCAAGGTCTGGTGGAGAGGGTGGATGAGACAGAATTTCCAGCTTCTGCAGTTTGAGCAGCATCCTTATTGACCAGTCTCAGCTGCTTAATCACTAGCGTCCTTGTCATGCCATCCAGTTGCTACAGCAGACACCACTGTAACCCGCTGGCAGGTGTCGCAAAGCTGGACCACCAAACAGACATCATGAGCTTTCTTTGATGAATGTTCAGTTTCATGCTGTGTTTGGCACTTCATTTTTATCCAGTGATTGTGCCAAACACCTGCAGTTGTCAAGAATAGTTCATTTTTCATCACACGCAACAACGTGGTACAGAAATGTTTGCCTTTGTGTCATGACAACAAAGAAAGTTTCAAGATTTCTCTTCTGATACTCATTTAATTCATGCAGAACCCATCTATCCAGCTTCTTTACCTTGCTGATTTGTTTCAAATGATCCAATATTGCTAGAATAGTAATGTCAGACCTTGCTGCTAATTCACACATAGGTTGATGGCTTCGTTCCCACTGCAGCTTTCAGCTCATCCTTATCCACCTTCATCTCAGGTCGAGATTTTCAAGATTAAAATGACCAGAATAAAATTTCTCAAACCATTGACATACTGTGTATTCATTAGCCACATCCTTCCCAAAGACACTGATATTTGGAGCTGTCTGTGCTGCATTTATTTCATAACAGAACTCATATTTTAAAATAACACAAATTTTTTATTTATCCATGGTTTCAAAAAAATTGCTCTAAAAAAATTCTGAAAGAGGGCGATGCCTGTGGGTCAAAGGAGTAGGGCACCGGCCCCATACGCTGGAGGTGTCGGGATCAAACCCAGCCCCAGCCAAAAACTGTAAAAAAAAAAAAAAAAAAAAGGAAACAAAAATCTGAAAGATAATCACAAGCCAAAATGTGTGTTGGATGTTACCTTCATGATAAAAATAAAACAAGAAGTGTCAAAGTGAAATGTCAGAGGTGTCAACTGGCAAACTCAGTACTTAAGGAACTCAGACATTTCATCCTTAATAACCTTAATATTCAACAGGCAATTAGGCAAGATTTAATAGTATTAATATGGAAATACTCCTCAAATGGGTATGCTGATTTAATGTAATTCCTATCAAAACTCCAGCTGAGGCTCGGTGCCTGTGGCTCAATCGGCTAAGGTGCCAGCCATGTACACCTGAGCTGGCGGGTTCGAATCCAGCCTGTGCCCGCCAAACAACAATGACGGCTGCAACCAAAAAACGGTTGGGCATTGTGGTGGGAGTCTGTGGTCCCAGCTACTTGGGAGGCGGAGGCAAGAGACTCGCTTGAGCCCAGGAATTGGAGGTTGTTGTGAGCTGTGATGCCACAGCACTCTATCCAAGGTGACAGCTTGAGGCTCTGTCTCAAAAAAAAAAAACTCCAGCTGACTTTGTAGAAACTGACAAACTGAGCCTGCAAGAAATTCATATGGAAATTCAAGGGACTCAAATGGCCAAAACAATCTTGAAAAAGAACAAAGTTGGAGGAAGGCTTAGCACTCGTACCACAGTGGTTATGGTGCTGGCCAGATGCACCGAGGCTGGTGGGTTTGAACCTGGCCTGGGCCAGCTACACAACAATGACAACAGCAACATCAGGAACAAAAAAAACAGCTGGGCATTGTGACAGGTGCCTGTAGTCCCAGCTACTGGGGAGGCTGAAGCAAGAGAATCGCTTAAGCCCAAGAGTTTGAGGTTGCTGTGAGCTGTGATGTCACAGGACTCTACTGAAGGTGACATAGTGAGACTTTGCCTCAAAAAATAAAATAAAATGAAATAAAATAAAAAAACAAAGGACAAAGTCAGAGGACTTATGCTACCCAATTTCAAAATTTACTGTGAAGCTACAAGTGATCCAGGCAGGGTGGTGCTGGCCTTATGTGAAAGGTCAGAAGGCGCAGGAAAGGGCGACCCTGGGCTGCCTCTGGGGACTTGGCTTTTTAAATTTCTTAATTGTGACAAAATATACACATAATTTACCACTTTAGCCATTTTATTTATTTATTTATTTATTTATTTATTTACAGACAGTCTCACTTTGTTGCCCTTTGTAGAGTGCTGTGATGTCACAGCTCACAGCAACCTCAAATTCTTGGGGTCAAGCAATTCTCTTGTCTCCGCCTCCCAAGTAGCTGAGACTACAGGTGCCCACCACAATGCCCGGCTATTTATTTTTAAGAGATAGGGTCTTGCTCTTGCTCAGGTTGGTACTGAACTCCTGAGCTCAGGCAATTCACCCGCCTCAGCCTCCCAAAGTGCTGGAATTACAGGCCTGAGCCACCGTGCCTGGCCCACTATAGCCATTTTAAAGTGTGCAGTCTGATGGCACTGAACACATTTGCAGTCCGTGCAACTGTCACTATCGCGTGTCTCCAGAACTTTTCCATGTTCTCAAACAGAAACTCTGTCCCCTTTAAACACAAGCTCACGATTCCCTCTTCTCCCAGCCCTGTCTACTTTCTCCCTCTTTGAATTTCACCACTTTAGGTACTTCACATAGTGGGGTCTCACAGCATTTGTCTTCTTGTGACCAGCTTACCTTGCTCACCACAGTGCCCTCCACACTTGCCATGCTAGAGCACGTATCAGAATGCCTATCCGTTTCAAGGATGAATAGCACACACCACATTTTGTGCACCCACTAATTATTCCATGGACATTTGCGATGCTTGACTTGGGGCTAACTTGAATATAATGTTGCTATGAACATGGGTGTATAAATATCTCTTTGAGACTCTGCTTTCAATTCTAATATTAAAATAAATCTTTAAACCTAAAACGTTTAGTATCAATAGACTAGAACAGGCTAGTCCTGGCTCTCTCCAATTCTAATGACACATGACACTGCCCTGAAGATGTCACTGGTAAGTGGACCTCGTGAGGATATAGCAGGGGCAACCAGAGCCTCCTGGCCGAGGGTCTGCACTCCTAGGAGGGGCAGAGTCACAGTGCACCCACCCAGCCCCCTGCACTCCACTGCAGCAAGACAAATGCAGACGTGCCACTTGGCAGCACAGTGGTGGGCAGCAAGGTGGCAGCACAGGAGCACATGGAGCCATGTCTCTGTTCTGAGCTGTCTCTGCAGACTGGTGGGCTCCACTGACTAGAGGAAGCCAGGCCCGGGGCCACAGGGGCACCCGCACCTGCTTCTTGTGGCTTATTCTTGCTCTATTCTACCTCACTCTCCTTCAAGAAGAAATTGGCATCTGTTTAGAAGCTTTTAAAATTAAAAATCCCCAAAGAAAGCCAAGTCTCTATCCTCTGCCTCTGTGTGCTGAAATGTGGAAGCTGCAGAGTGGCTGTGGGTGGTGTAGGGACCCTCTCAGAGGCCACAGGCAGCCTCTACGTGCAGACCTAGGCCCAGGTGTCGACCCTGTACCAGGCCAGCAGCTCCTCATGACTCTGGCTGCCCCTGCTATATCCTCACGAGGTCCACTTACCAGTGACATCTTCAGGGCAGTGTCATGTGGAGAGAGCCAGGTGGCCCACAGACAGGTGGGGTACAGCCCTTACCTCTTGCTCGGGAGGCAGTGCACACTGCTGCACCAAGTACTCCACCATCACCTCACCTCCGGGCTGCTCCAGGTAGCCATGGTGTGCCATGGCACTGATCACCTGCACCACAGCCCGCTTCACCTGCCAGAACCAAGGACAGGTCAGAAAGAGGCCACAGACAGAGACCACCACTCCAGACCAGTGCAGGTACAACTGCACTCTTGCCCACCCACTAGGCCCACACCCACACCCGCCACAGGGCCCTCACCTGGGCTGTGCGGGCCTGCACCCCTCACCTACACTTGCACCTGTATCTGCACTTGTCTTCTTGGGCCCTCAGCTACATGGGGGCTGTTCCAGCTCCCAACAATGGACCTTGTGGGTGTGCTCAAGTCTGCAGGGGCCTCTTTTCCTCCCATCATCCTAATACTTCCTACCTCCCCCTAACACTCACTGCCTGGCCCTCGGAAACCTCTCCTATTCTTCACTAGTCCCTTCCTCCATCTACTTCCATCCAGCTTCACTCCAACTCTATGAGGGCAGCTATGCTGAAGGCCCCGCAGTAAAGCCCCTAAGCCCTGTCTCCTGATGCTGGCTGCTGTACCTCCCAGGCTCCCTCGCCCCGACTCCCTGCCAGCTCCTGTGGGGCCCCCAAACACCCACTGCTGTTACCCTGGCTGCCTGCCCCTCTAGGTGACAGCCTATTGCTCCAATAGCCCAGGAAGCTCTGCACCGCGTGAATGGCCTTGCCCAGTTATCTCCGCCTGGCCCTAAGAAGCATGGCCAGTCCAATGTGACTGAAAACAGCCACCCCTTCCCCTATGCAGATGCTGGCCCTGCCCTTGGCCCCATGTTGCGTCTCCCTCAGGAACTTCCTCTCCTGTAGTGACACCTCTGCTGCTGCAGACCTCTCAGGTCAGACATCACTCCCTAGACCCTGCTCATGTCCTCTCAAAGACATATGTGTGCCGGCTCGGCGCCTGTGGCTCAGCGGGCTGGGGTGCCAGCCACGTACACCTGAGCTGGTGGGTTCAAATCCAGCCCGGGCCCGCTGAACAACAATGACGGCTGCAACCAAAAAAAAAAAAAAAAGGCCGGGCGTTGTGGCGGGCGCCTGTAGTCCCAGCTACTTGGGAGGCGGAAGTGGGAGACTCGCTTGAGCCCAGGAATTGGAGGTTGCTGTGAGCTGTGATGCCACGGCACTCTGTCCAGGGTGACAGCTTGAGGCTCTGTCTCAAAAAAAAAAAAAAAAAAAAAGACGTGTGTGTCTAGAGTGGTTGTTGGGGGAATAGGTGGATCTGAAGGAGGGGCAAGCTGCTTGGTGTATCAGCTGTCACACAGCTGGGTCCTTAGAAGAACACCCTGATAAGAGAAGGGGTTTGTGGGCTGTGTAGAGGACCTGTAATAGATATAAGTTAGGTCCATTTCAGTAGCTTTTAAATAAACATGAAGAAACTCTCACAGAAAATTCCTAAGTGGAGCCCCAGGACCAGCACAAAGGTTGGGACAGACCCCAGAAAGAGCTGGAGGCCCCTGGCTAACTTACTACAGAGTTAAGGACCCACCTTGCTCAGTGAGGGGCCCAGCCTCTGCCTTCAGCGCCTGTGAGGTCATCACTATGGCCCAGAATGTTCTGCCTGGTAAGACTGTCCTCGTCCACCTAGGGACCTCGGGCCACCCCAGGTTCTGTTATCTCAGCAGGGGTTTTGGACCACATGGCCTCCGCTGCACCTCCAGAGAGGCTGGAGACAGCTCAGCTGTGTGGGCAGCTGGCCAGGTCCACGGACAGACCCTCCTGGAAAGATGCAGGCACAGTGTGTGCTGATGCCCATGACCAGGGCTAGTAGCCCCAGTGGGGGATACCTGGAGGCTCTGCCCCAAGCACCCCAGACCTGGACTGATTTTGCTCTGCGCCTGTGCCCTATAATCAGCCACAGCTGTGGGCGCACAGCTCTCATGGGCCCCACTGGTCCTTCAGTGAATTTCTAAATGTGAAGGCGATTCTGGGAAGCTCCTTAGACTTGAGACTGGGGCCAGGGCGAGTCTTAGGGACCGCTCCCCACCTGCACACCAGGCCAACTACTCCAAGAGCAGCTGGGGGAGAGTACCAGCAGCACACACTTAGTGGTACACACCTGTCTGGCTCACCTGAGGGTTAGGGTCCAGGAGAGGGAGCCGCATGGAAGAGAGAATGAAAGGCTTCTGAGCTTCCATCTGAGCAGCTGCAGAAACAGAGAGAGATCAGCCTTCCGGCTGAGGTCAGCTGCCTAGCACCTGGAGCACAAGGCCATGTGCTGGGCCCAGCCTCAGGTGGACCTGTCTGGCAAGTGGGAGGGCACACGCAGGACACACCCATGCCCCTGTAGGTACCAAAGATCTTTTCCCCCAAATGACATCATTTTACTGTATTAAAAAGCCAACAAGTCAGTCTGAGCAAGAGTGAGACCCAGTCTCTACTAAAAATAGAAAAATTAGCTGGGTGTTATGGCAGGCACCACCTATAGTCCCAGCTACTTGGGAGGCTTGCAGAAGGATCACTTAAGCCCAAGAGTTTGAGGTTGCTGTGAGCTGTGATGCCACAGCACTCTACCAAGGGCAACATAGTGAGACTCTGTCTCAAAAAAAAAAAAAAAAAAAAAAGGCCAGTGCCTGTGGCTCAGTGGGTAGGGAGCCAGCCCCACATACCAAGGGTGGTGGGTTCGAACCCTGCCCCAGCCATATTGCAACAAAAAATAGCTGGGTGTTGTGGCGGGTGCCTGTAGTCCCAGCTATTCGGGAAGCTGAGGCAGAAGAATCACCTAAGCCCAGGAGTTGGAGGTTGCTGTGAGCTGTGATGCCACGGCCCTTATTGAGGGCAATAAAGTGAGACACCGTCTCTTAAAAAAACAAAAAAAAAAAGTGGGCAGCTCATAAAAAAACTGTAGCACAGTTATGCTCCATTCACATACACTGAGGTTGGTGGGTTTGAACCTGCCCAGGCCAGTTAAAACAACAATGACAGGGAGGCGCCTGTGGCTCAGCGAGTAGGGCACCAGCCCCATATACCGAAAGTAGAGGGTTCAAACCCGGCCTCAGACGAACTGCAAAAAACAAAAAACTAGCCGGGCGTTGTGGAGGGCGCCTATAGTCCCAGCTACTTGGGAGGTTGAGGCAAGAGAATCGCCCAAGCCCAGGAGTTTGAGGTTGCTGTGAGATGTGTGACGCCCTGGCACTCTACCGAGGGTGATAAAGTGACACTCTGTCTCTACAAAAAACAAAAAACAAACAAACAAAAAACATGGCTTGGCGCCTGTGGCTCAACGGGCTAAGGCGCCAGCCACATACACCTTAGCTGGCTGGTTTGAATCCAGCCCGGGCCCGCCAAACAACAATGACAGCTGCAACCAAAAAATGGCCGGGCGTTGTGGCGGGCGCCTGTAGTCCCAACTACTTGGGAGGCGGAGGCAAGAGACTCGCTTGAGCCCAGGAATCGGAGGTTGCTGTGAGCTGTGATGTCACGGCACTCTATCCAGGGTAACAGCTTGAGGCTCTGTCTCAAAAACAAAAATAAAAATAAATCAAAGAGTCATGATCCTGTCTCTTTGTTTTTGAATCAGCACAGCAGCAAATATCCTTCTTCCTCCATGCTTCCCCAGAGAACGAGAAGGCTCTTCCTTCTTTTCCATCAGCACTGGACA
>CAUYRH010119397.1:0-23235 GCA_963574655.1 Perodicticus potto
AGGGAAAACTCTTGAAGAAATCGGCCTGGGAGAATATTTTATGAGGAGGATCCCCTGGGCAATTGAAGCAACACAAAAAATACATTACTAGGATCTTATCAAACTAAAAAGCTTTTGCACAGCCAAGAGCACAGTAAGTAAGGCAAACAGACAACCTTCAGAATGTTAGAAGGTTTTTGCAGCTTATGCCTCCAACAGAGGTCTGTAGAATCCACAGAGAACTCAAACTAAACAATAAGAAAAGAACAAATAACTGCACTCATATGTGGGCAAGAGATTTGAACAGAAATTTCTCTGAAGAAGACAGGCGCATGGTCCACAAACACATGACAAAATGCTTATCATCTTTAATTATCAGAGAGATGCAAATCAAAACCACTTTGAGATATCATCTAACTCCAATAAGATTAGCCCACGTCACAAAATCCCAAAACTACAGACGTTGGTGTGAATGTGGAGAGAAAGGAATACTTCTTCATTGCTGGTGGGAATGCAAGTTTTTGACTTTCTTGGAAAGAAGTTTGGAGAATACTCAAAGAACTAAAAGTAGACCTACCATTTGATCCTGCAATTCCTCTACTGGGTATATACACAGATGATCAAAAATTATTTTTATGACAAAGACATTTGCCCCAGAATGTTTGTTGCAGCCCAATTTATAATCGCCAAGACATGGAAATAGCCCAAGTGCCCATCGACCCATGAATGGATTAACAAATTGTGGTATATGTGCACTATGGAATACTATGCAGCCATAAAAAGGATGGAGACCTCACTTCTTTTATGTTTACCTGGATGGAGCTGGAATATATTCTTCTTAGTAAAGTATCTCAAGAATGGAGAGAAATGTACTCAATACTACTATGAAATCAATATATAATCACCTGCACATTCATACGAATGGTAAAACATAACTACAGGCCAGAAAGTAGAAGGGAAGAGGAGAGAGAGAGGAGGGGTGGGGATAGGTGAGAGGAGGGAGGGTATTTTGGGGAATCTCACTTATGTGTATGATGTAAGGGTACATTTCAAAACTATTAAGAAAAGAATGTAATTGTGATGGAGGTGTTAATCAGTTCAATGTAAGCATTTCACATTGTATATCAAATCAGTATACTAAACCCCATAAATGCATCAGTGTAAACAGTTATGATTTAATAAAAGCAACACAAAAAAGTTTTATAGTAAGCTAACATTACTTTATTTTGATGAAAGAAAAATTTTTAATGAATGCATTGTAGCCTAAGTGTACAGTGCTTATAAAATCTATATGTAGTGCTCTACAATAATGTCCTAGGCCTTTACATCCACGCTCCACACACTCTCTGACTCACTTAGGGCCACTTCCTGTCCTGCAAATTCCATTTATGGTAAGTGTTCTATACTGATACAACATTTGTTATCTTTTATGCTATATTTTACTGTACCTTTTCTATGTTCAGATCTGTTTAGATACACAAATACTTACCACTGTGTTGCAACTGCCTACAATATTCAGGACAGTAACATGGTGTTTAGGTTTGTAACCTAGGAGTAATGGTCCCTATACCATATAGCCTAGGTGTGTCATAGACTATACCTCTAGGTTTGTGTAGATACCCTCTATAATGTTGGCATAATGATAAAATTCCCTAACAACTCATTTTTCAGAATGCATACCTGTCATTAAACAATGTGTGACTATACATATGTGTGAATACACATACGTGTATCTATGACCATTTATATAAAAACATGCTTATTGTAGTATAAACTAATAATGTTCATCAGTAAAAGGCCAGTTAAATAATAAATGCTTTTGGTAAATATTATGTTGCACTTAAAATAATGAGGTAAATCTGTATACTCTGACATGGAAAGATATCCACAATAGATAATGTGGTGATGAAAAAACAAATCGTAGGATAGGCTTATATTTGCATAAAGAGATATGTATGTATCTGCATGGCTCGTATCTCCAGGGGTATATAGGAAACTATCACCAGTGGTTTCCTTGGGAGAGAGAAACTAAAAAGATTTAAGTTAGAGTTGTGATGAGAAGGGAGACAAGAAAAAGAGATTAATTACTTATTATTTTATACCTTCCTGTAGTGTTTAATTTAACAAAATATTATGTCTTTAATAAAAAATCCAAATGCTATACATGGGCTCCAACTTCAAAAAATAAGAAACTTCTTCTTAAGATCCAAAAAATATGAATTGAGATAATTTTTTAAAATGTAATCTGCTTTTGCATTAAAAATAAGTTAAATTGTGCTTAGAATTCATATTCTGATTCTAATAAAATCTATGTTAAGGCTGAGAATGTTCAAATGATATCAAGACAATGTTCTTAAAACTTACAGTATTTTTCTAACTTCTGGAACCGACTGATCCCTTTTTTTCAGGAAATTCTTTTCCATATCTGTGGCAATATCCCAGATCAGACCCATCATTTTTAGAATTCAGGAAACATTTGAAGATTGGTAGGTAAATGGCTTAATGTGAAGATCAGCTTTGATAAGTCTGATCAAATATCAATGGAAAAGAATTCAGTATGGAGTATTTTATAGAAAAAGCAATTTAGAAAATGTCTCTACAGAAACATGAAAAAAAATGTAATCCATTAAGCAGATGTGAGACCATATCAATCAGCCATCCACTTGGCATCTGGTTTGTTCAAGTATTTTTGACGATGATTAAAATGATAAGGATTCACTGATTTCTGCTTTTCAGATGAGTGCAATGGAGTTTGTTCTTGATTTTCTGTGCTGGCTCTTAGATCCATGCCAATGATAAGAGAAATCAGCCAAAGATGAGAAGTCAGAGTTAAGGAGTTTTTAGAAAACAAGCAAAAATTATTATAAAACAAAAACTCCACATTATTTCAGTTAATGGTAAACACAAAAACAGAGCAAAAATCTAGAAATCCTGCCAATTGTAACCAGATGTTCTTTCTGAGGTCTGGAAGCAGTTGAGACAGATACGGAAACTCATGTGATTCCAGACAGAACCTGCACGCCCCTTCCAACACAGCGCACTCCATGTGCACTGCAGTGATCACAAAAACTAGGAATGTGTCAGGAAAGTCAATGCCCCAATTTAAAAAATCCTAAATATCTAGAAATAAATACATTCATAAACATGCAATAGTTATCAGTTTTCCTTCCTTTTCTTCTTGCCACTTATTTTCAGAGAAATGCAACTTTTCAAGTTACAGGAGCAACTCATAAAGCTGATAATATGATAATGTCACTGTTAGGGACTGAATTGTATCCTCTCAAAATTCATACCTGAGGTACTTTGGAATGTGGCTGTATTCAGAAATAAGGCCTTTAAAAAGATTATTAGGTTCAAAAGAGGGTGTTAGGGAAGACCTTAATGCAATCTGACTGGTGTCCTTTTAAGAAAAGAAGATTAAGAAATATAAGGCGACATCAGAGGCACATGTACCAAAGAAGATCATGTGAGGACACAGCAAGAAAAGCTGCTGTCTGCAAAGCGAGGGGAGAGGCTTCAGAGTGAACCCCACCCACTGGCACCTTGCTCTTGGACTCCTAGCTTTCAAAAATGGGAGAAAATAAACCCGTTGTTTAAGCCCCCCAGTCTGTGGGATTCTGTTGTGGCAGCCTGACCAACTAACAGAGTAACAGGGATTTCAGGGTTCCAGGGAAGAAGTCTCATTGAGAATCAGAGGGCAGGATGTATTTCTTTGTTAATGCCTAAGAATAAAACATATTTTAGAAGAGAATTTTCAAGGTATTACAGATGATAGGAACACACGCCTGACTGGATACCCAGGGTCCTCCTGAGGGAGGGGGGAAGCAATTCATTGTGAGGAGTGGAGCATAATGGGATGAGGGCAGGGGCACCTCAGCTTGCAAACCCCCATGCCCTGGGTATGCCCTTTCATGCCCATAGCAGCCATACAGAGGGAAGGCTAAGCCCAGCCACATCCACAGAGAGTGTTGGAGTCGATAATCCCAAGGGACACGAATGTATAAATAACTCAGCAAAGGCCCTTTATCATGAAACTTTCTAATTATAATTTCCAACATGAAGGCTGCATACAATTTCAAGGTCTGAGGTTTAATGCTCACAGAAAGCACCTGAGAAATAAGTAGCATGTTTTCTCATCCAGACTGTTCCTAAGCAGCTGATAGTTTTGGTATCTGACATTCTCAAGTTCAAAGCTAAAACTAGATCGAAATTTTCATTGTATTAAATGACCTCATTCATCATAATCCTGGCAGATTTTGAATGTATCAATCCCTTTTGAGTAGCTTTTTGCTCCCAAATACTAGAACCGTAATCGTCTATAAAATTAAACTAAGAGGAGAGCAAATTATTTTAAAAATGAGGCTGTGCATAGAAGACTGAAATAGAAGCTGTACCTGGGTTAACCCATGAAGGGGACCACGTAACAGGATCCAGTCAGCTGCTGAAGAGTGTTTGTACGGAAGACCACTCCTCCCATGTATCTCTAAGTCCACGTGAGATGAAGGACATGTCCAGCGCGGGCACACATGCTTACAAATGGTGGCCAGTTTCAAAGATCTTGACTTGAGTTCAAAGTAGAGAAGGAATGAGGAAATTAGAGAAACATGGCTAACAATTTACTTTTGGAATAATGAACTGTTTACCTTAGCCAAGGCACTCCTGTGCTACTGTAGGTAACATGGGTTGTGTGTTTGTAGACACATACCCAAGGCAGAGTAACCACAGACTGGAACCAGAAAGCATCATCAGCAACTGTGGTGTCATCGGGCAAGTCCTGGTGATGGCATGGGCTGGAATCTTTGTCTGCCTGGACATTACCTGCCTGACTCTTTTAGGAAATCTAAGATAATTGAGCACTTTACAACTCCATGGCTTATGATAAGGGATTCAAGTAGGTTGTCTGATTTAATCATTGGATGAAGAAATGAACTCAAGAATCTTAGGTAATTAGAACAGAATGAATGAGCCATCTAGAAAGTAGTGGATGCAGGAACTGCATCCAAGTCTGTCTGCTCCAAAGTGTTCTTTCTTCAGCATTTTGCTCTATGTAGTTTTGTCTTTTACTGTGATTAATTTATGTTTAAAAAGCTGGGCACGGTGGCTCACACCCATAATCTCAGCACTCTGGGAGGCCAAAGCAGGTGGATTGCTTGAACTCAGGAGTTTGAGACCAGCCTGAGCCGGAGAAGAGTGAGATCCCTTCTCTAAAAGTAGCCAGGCAATGTGGCAGTTGTTTGTAGTCCCAGGATGAGGCAAAAGGATTGCTTGAGCCCAAGAGTTTGAGGTTGCTCTGAACTAAGCTGCCACAGCACTCTATCGAGGGCAACAAAATGAGACTGTTTCAAAAAGATATGTATATATGGTTTAAAAAATTCTACTTTCCAGCATTTTTTTTTTTTTGAGACATAGCCTCAAGCTGTCACCCTGAATAGAGTGCCATGGCATCACAGCTCACAGCAACCTCCAATTCCTGGGCTCAAGCGAGTCTCTTGCCTCCACCTCCCAAGTAGCTGGGACTGCAGGTGCCCACCACAACGCCCGGGTATTTTTTTTTTTTTTTGGTTGCAGCCGTCATTGTTGTTGGCGGGCCTGGGCTGGATTCGAACCCTCCAGCTCAGGTGTACGTGGCTGGTGCCTTAGCCTGCTGAGCCACAGGCACTGAGCCAACTTTCTAGCATTTTTAAGAGCACACATTCTAACTTAACAAGTATTCTGACCAGCATCTCTTTATTAGGTATATAGCAAACCAAGATTCAAGCGTCCCTGGTTTATGCTAACTTATTTCCTTTTTATTTTTATGTTAGGTTTCCATTATTTATGTGGGAGATGAATAGCTTAGACAATGAAAATTTTCCCAACAAATTAAAATCACCTTTATACAATTAATATAGGGCTTTGTATAATTGTAAATATTAGTGGGAAGATGACTTGGCTTATGCAATGAAACTAATTTTATGGTTGGGGGTCACCACAACATGAGGAACTGTATTAACGGGTCACGACATTCGGAAGGTTAAGTACCACTGCTCTAGAGGAAAGCCTGATATGAGGAGTCAAGTGCAGGTAATTAATTTAGATAGGGTGGGGAACACCAGAAGGGAATGAGGAGAGGAGACCAGGAAGAGAAGGGGCCAATAAAGGGTAAGTTATTATGCCATCTGCCACCGTGAGTGACTGGGGCTTAATCCTGCAGGGAAATGATGCAAAACTTAAGCTTCAAATTTACCTACTGAGGAACAGTGGAGCCACTATTTTTCTACTCCCCCTCATCTCTCCCCTCCCCTCCCTTCTCTTCTCCTCTCCTCTCCTCCTATATTCTCCTTGGACAGGGTATCACTCTGTCTCCCTGCTAGAGTGCAGTGTTGTCATGATAGTTCACCGTAGCTTTGAATTCCTGGGCTCAGGGGATGCTCCTGTCTCAGCCTCTTGAGTAGCTGGGACTACAGACACCTGCTACAACACCTGGATAATTTTTCTATATTTTTTTTTTTTTTTAGAAATGGGGTATAACTCTTGCTCAGGCTAGTCTCAGAACTCCTAGGCTCAGGCAGTCTATCTGCCTGGGCCTCCTAGAGTGCTGGGATTACAAGCGTGAGCCACTGTGCCAAGCCTTATACACCAGTTCTTGAGAGACATAGGCGGTGGGCCATTTCTGAGGGAATTAATTCCCTGGTAAGCTCAGCCTACCCTGGACCTGCATATGGGTGAAGTGCCTTCTGCATTTCTGAGAAGGGGAGTGCTTTTACGTGTAGGAAGGCAGATCTAGCCAGCGGTAGTTAGCTGGACAGGGCAGAGCAAGGACAGCTGCTGCTGGTAAAGGGGACTACTTTTTTATGTTCTAATTTCAGAGACCTATGTTTGCCTACAAGATCATAACTGTGAAAATGGTTATCAGCTGAAATTTTGAAGGTTGAATTGAAAAAATAAAGTCTGGTTAGGTTTTTGAGGTGAAGGGAGGTAGGTGGAGGAATCGGGTATGTGAATTCTGGAGCGAGCATCGTGGCTTCATCAAGAAAAGACAAGTTCTCCACGGCTTGTGTTCTATTGAGCCTCTCCCTCTGTCTCACAGCTTTCTGCAGCGTTGTGGGAGCAATGACCTGGAAGATGGGTTCAACAGCTGAATGGGGTTTAGGAAAAATAGGTAGACGTATAAGAGGAAATCAGTGGCCTTACCCATATCATTGTCCAGACTCTGCCATCTGCTTGTCTTCACTCACTCTGGTCCCCAGATCAGTGTGACAATCACAGTGCATTGCAGCGCCTCTGCCCTTGCCTCTGCCTGGCTCATTTTTCCCCAGGTAACTTCTTTGCTCCTTTTCTTTCCTCTTGCAGATTTTTGCTCAAATGGAAACTTCTCCCAGGGCCTTATTTAACATTGTATCTGCCTGCCATTCCCTGTCCTTCATCTCTGGCTTAGTATACAGGATAGAATATACTCTATTTATTTTTTAACATCCGAGCCATCTAACATGATAGAAGCCTCCATGAAGACAGGAATGTTTGCCTTTCATGTTCAATGCTGTATTCTTGTATTCCTAGCACCCAGCACATTGCTTAGCATATGGCAGCCCCTCAGAAAACATTTGCTAAATCAATGTACTAACCAGCAAGTATTTATTATTTGATGGTGAGCTTCAGTTCAGATGAGTGTTCTCTGTGGGAAGGTACTTGGACCTAAATAAGATTCAGCACATAAAACACGGGCAACAGATGTTAGCTCTTGGAATGGACAATTTGAGTTTAAATTACACATAGTCTAAGGCAAAACAACCACTCTTTGAGCCTTGGTTTCCTCTTCTGTAAAATAGATTTAATCATTTTTTACCTCACAATTTAATTTGAGGATTAATGAAATAATAATGCACTATCAATCACGATTTGCTTGTGACTCAAAAATGTGAGGCCATTATTATGATTAATATCAATAATGAATCTACATCTAGCTAAAATTCACTTGTTCATGTCATTGTTTTGGTTATTGCTAAACAATGTCTTTTATTGGTTTTTTAAATCTTGCATTGCAGAATTTATTTATTCTATAAAGGCTGAGTGGTGCCAGTCATCAAAGAGCCTCCTTCTGGTACCCAGTCAAGGATTATTATAATAAAAGTCGCAATAAGCACCATGATCAGGACTTTAGACAGAGGATTCTTGAACAGAGACTGTCCTCAGTGAATGTTTTCAAATGTGTGATAAGTACAACACTAGGAAATCTTAAATCTGTAGGTCAGTTTTAGATCAATTGTGGATCAATTTCGGATCTTTTCCTCTGCCCTCTTACATTTGGTGGTTGTAGCCTATGAATTTAAATGGCCAAAAACAGATAACTGGATTAAAAACAAGGTTTATTTATGTATGCAATGCACATACTCGGGTAACTCAATGATAAGTAACTCAGAGGAGTGGTTAGAATTTGGGGTTTATATACCATTTTAACAAAGGTTGATAAATTGTGGAGAAGTCACCAGATAAAGAAAAAGAGGGAGTGGGTTTCTGGGTGGTTTATTGCAAGAAGATTACTAGAAAATGTATGGTACTTATATATTGTTTAATAAGGTATGTTTATGCAGACTCCTATCATACTGAATTTCTGACTCCTGGGATAGGCTTATTTTCCTCCACCTGCTACTGGAGGGAGAGGAGGGACACCTTCATGAAGGTAAATTTATATTACCTTTAGAAAAAGAACTTTATGCCCTGCTATTAGGTAGAAAGGAGGAGGGCAGAGAGTTCTTCCTGGACTTACTATTTATCAATCGCCTTTAGCTCAAAATAATCCTTATGCCAAAGTGGCATGTTTTAAGGTGGCATTCTCTGATCCTTTTCTGCTACTTACCTTACCCCATGGTGAGCAAGGTTTGCTTTCATTCTCAGACCCAGAAGGCCGCAAAAGCATCCCCACATGCAAGAGTAGTCTTACTGTAGGCAAGCAGGTAAGTTCCTGGTACTCTCTGAGGTCGAAGTTATTCACGAGAACGGACACCTCTTTGAACTGGGAAGTAATTGTTTTTGTTTCTAAGTCCTGCTTGGCTACACCAACTAAATACCTGGCTTATTATCAATAACATTCTTAGTTGGGTACATAGGTAACAATGTCATTAGGAATTTCAAAAATATGTGTGCTTGTAAAAATTCTGACTTTGGAAAGATAATCGCCATTTAACCGGTTCTAAGTAGCATAGGCAGCCCAGGGCACTGTGTGCCACTGCACTAAAATTACCTTTCAAACAAATTGGTATTGGCAGCTAGCAGTCACATTTGAAATGTTGTGAGCCAGCTTTGGAGTCACTCCCACATACCAATAAATCTCTAGATCTTGAGAAAACATTTCCCGATATTCAGGAACTTTTCCATTGTTTCTTGCAACTTTCCCCAAAGGACACATTAGGCTTTCCTAGACCTCTTGACGCCCACATAACCTTCACATACTAAGTACTGGAAGGTCAGAAGTAAGCAACATTCACTAGGAACTATGATTTGTGCATTATTGTAGAGACTTTTGCTTTTCTAAAATGTTAGGGGTGAAGAAAGAGCCTGATAATTTCTCTCTACATTGAGTGGAACTTTTGTGCATGGAGTTCTATCCTGCTCTGTCTTCACAGCAATGTCAGCATAATATTGTCCGTAATGCATTCTGGATGAGGAGATAATTGCTACTGAAAGGTCCACATTATATGTAAAGCCAGAGTAATTATGTAACTTGTGGCAATTACCTATCTGTGGCTAACCTGCTTATTCTTAAAGTTAACTGTTCTTAAAGATACACAAATTCTGTATTATAACATAGTATTAACAGATTTGCCAGCTCTGAACAAGTCATTTTTCCCACAATATGGTTCTTGAACATTAACTCTATTAGATATCCCATGAAAAGGAAGATTTCTTAGACCAAGTGATGCTAGAAATGCCATAATCCCCTTTTGTAGAGGTGTCATGTATATTAGCACATTAAGTAACCTGGAAAAGACTACTGAAATAAATCTGTTTCACGTGGTTTATTTCAGAATTTGCCAAATTTATTTGATGATAATTCCCCTTTTCTTTTGCTAAATCTAGTAATGTTCTGCAGAACTAGCAGAAACCCAGCTTGGATGACAGTGTTCTAAATTCAACAACACAGTGAAATGTTGTTGAGAGGTTAGAGTTCTCAAAATGATACCCTTTGGGGTGTTTGTTTGTTTTGCTAATTCTCAAATGGCATTGTTTTAAAGCAGGAGTCTCCAGACATTTTTCTATAAAGGGACATATGGTAAATATCTTGGAATGCACAACATATGATCTCTGTTAAAACTATTTAACTCTGCTATTGTAACGTGGAATTAGTCACTGATAATATTACATGTGTACACAAATGGGTGTGTCTGTGTTCGGGTAAAAATTATTTACAATAACAGGCCATAAACTCAATTTGAGCCATAAGCCATAGTTTACAAAGATTAGTTTTAGAGTGGGGTAACGACCCCTTACTTACAATTTGGTTATTTAATAATTTAAGAACACCGGTTAGAGTAAGGGGGAAAAGGTCATTGGCATTTTCTTCTAGCCAAGACTGGTTAACTAACTTTCAGCAGGCAGAAGCTTAGTTCACTTGGGTCAGAGGCTAAGATCTTTCTCATGGAAATCACAGCCAAGACAAACTGTTATTCTCAGAGAAGGTCCAGAACTTGTCTGCCCTCTGCAACTAAGAGAACAAGGTGTAGGTAAGTGTCCCCTTACTTTGATATGTTGTTCTCATTCTCCTCAAATGGCCAGCTCGGGATTTCTGGTACTAAGGGAGGTGATTTACCAGCAGGACCCCAAACTTCCTTTTGAAGGTTAAGTAAAACAGGGAGGTGCTTAGAAAAGGAAGTCTGCAATAAGTACTAGAAAATACCAAACCTGTGGTTACTGTAAGTCCAGCCCTATTGCAGAATCAACAGTCCCATTATGCACAGGGGACCAACCCACTAGAGGAGCATCCAAAGATAATAATCTATGAGAAAGGGGACCACAAAAATGTGGATGCTGGAATTCTAGCAGGCCCTTTTCCCTCATGTTTAAAGAAGTGATTGTCCATTAGATACCAAGGCCATTTCACTAGATTTATGCTGGCAAAATTTCTGTTTATTGATATCTTTTTTTAGCCCTTTCTAGTGCAAAATTTTTGATTCCCCTGCAGTAGCAAAGAAATATAATTTTAAAGGGAGAAAAAGATTTATAAAAAGCCTGTAGACCGGTGGTTCTCAACCTTCCTAATGCCTCCTAATGCCACGACCCTTTAATACAGTTCCTCATGTTGTGGTGACTCCCAACCATAAAGTTATTTTTGTTGCTGCTTCATAACTGTAATTTTGCTACTGTTTTGAATCGTAATGTAAATATCTGATATGCAGGATGTATTTTCATTGTTACAAAGGGGTCGTGACACACAGGTTGAGAACCGCTGCTCTAGACCAACAAAATGATAGGGTTTTAGTGCCAAGAGATGCGTAATCTAACTACATTCAGAAGATCATCCAGGTATTTTGTCTAGGACACCATCTGACTAGTGATAGGACATGAAAATAATGTGTCTTTAGTCAGGCTAAAGGCTGTTCAAAGGACAGATTCTGAGCGCTGACAGTCCAGACCTTTGAAGGTTCATTATCAGCACCCTGGCTGGTCTGCTGCTCCCAGCATGCCTGGTCTGCACACATCTCAAGTTGTGAAATATCATAGACTGCAGGCACATGTTTCTACTCTGTTGTAAATTACGTGCATACTTTGAAAACAGTTAGGGCTAAGTATTGGGATACATGAATTCTCAAGTAGCTGGGCATTTTGACTAACCCTAAATTGAGAAAGAAAGTCTGGCAGTGCCTGTGAAACTGCAGATCTGTACACCTTCTGCACGAGGTGATATGCCTGGGGAGGAGGTGGTGCTGTGGAGAACTTGGGACAAGTGAGTTCTGAGGGTAACTACCTGAAGTAAGAACAGGGAGTGGGAGGGCTACAATTGTCTCCTCCTCCTCAGGTCACAGAGACTTAATGTTTGCATTTTCTGCAAGCAGATGCTGAGAGAATTTTTTCCACAAAAGCTGTTATGAAACTTGGGCTCCAGATAGTGCTAACTTAAGGTCCAGAATCGAGGAGAATGACTTTCTTTCATTTTTACCTTCAGCCTTGGGAAAGTTCAAGGAAACTCTGCAATTTTTCACCTTGAGGGTTTTACAGGCCCTGGTAGCTCAAGGAGATGGCAGGCAAGAAAGCTGTGTGTCATACGGTTGTTGGCAGCTGCAAAGTGCCACTCCACTAAACTTGAGCTATTCGGAAGAGGAGAACTGTCTTTTCTTTCCATTTAAGTGTCGTGGTTGAAACTTCTATAAGAAAAGATAGATTAACAAATGAAAAACCTACAGATTTATTCAATATGAGCCTTATATGATTCAGGAGTTTTCAGAAATGAAAATACAAAGAAACAAGAGACTTGATGAAGAGTGGACAGTCATAGAGAAATATGATTAGACAAAAAAGAGTATAACCTAACGGTAAAATACTGGGGAGATCTTAGCAAGATCTGTTTGCTCAGATCCTTATGTGTCCCTGTGTCTTCGGGGGTGAATGGGCTCCTTTCTTCTGGGCCTGGGGAGGGCACCCTCCAATGGGGTCTTATGATGTGCTTCAGGGGAGAAGAGCAAGAGGATGGTGAGAGTGGCCCTTCTGCTGCTGCCATTTTCTCACAAGCCAAGGTGGCAGATTTGGGGGTAGCATGTCCTGAATCTCACTGGGCTGCCAGCGCTTACAGTGTGGATTTGTCCTTGTGACTGTATGAGAGATAATTTGGGGACAGAGCACCAAGGGATTTGGGAAGGGGAGGGACCTAAGGTCACCTGTTTTTATACCCTTGGGGATTAGGAGCCAGCTGCACTGGGACATAGGTCAGAGGGTTTCCAGTTAATTCTGGGAAGGTTTTGGTTATACTTTACAATATTAAGAATTGAACTTCCCAGAAGAATTTTAAAGCACTCTCCCCAAATAAAATAGAAACTTGAACTTTCTATCATGATCCATGTACTGCTGTTAAGCAACCACCAAAAGACAAAAACAAAGACAAAAAAACCCCTATTATACTAAAACTTAAATATTTCTATGTGAGCAGTCTCAGGGAAGTGTGTTTTGCTGCTGTCATGTGTATGTTCAGTATAGCAAATATCCTGCGGTTAACTTTCCTGATCTTATTTGCATTCTAAGATGCTTTCACCCCAGAAGCTTTGCACTAAAAGCAACGTGATCTGTACACAGGGGTTTATAGCACGGAGAATTAATTGCAATATAGGCAAACGTCTTGTCCAGACAATGTGAAAACATTTAAAGTGTCCTGATTCCAGCAATTCAGAACAACATTCACTATAAGTAGTATCTATAAACAAATGATATTGTGCATTTTCCTTTTAACTGCAAATAGTAGACTCTTTTTGTAAAGTTACACTAGGAAATGGATCTTGTGTTAAATGCTCAAGAAAATTCCTTTTCAAAGTGTATAATCATGCTTTGCCCTGGTGGTGGGGCCCTGTTCCCACCAGACTTTTGCACAACCCATTGTTTTTCCCTGCCGGTTCCCCACCCACTTGGAATGGCTCTTTCTCCAATTCCTTATGACATCTACAGGGTTTTACAGCCACCTGGGCCTTCCCTCCCAGTGGAGGATCTTCCCAGCTGAATCTCTCCTTCCGTGTGTACGTTTACAGCTCAGGCTTGGTTCAGGGCACATCCTGTGCTCTACATTACGTCAGCTGCCAGAGCTGCCTGTGTTCTAGGGGAGGCTGAGTGTGTACCTGTCATCTGACAGAGCTGAGGGTATCGACCGTGATGGCAGTCTTCCAGCAGCTGGGATTAACTTTCTCATTTGAAGATCAGTTTTCAAAGGTGGACGCTGTGGGTGTGCCTGCAACATTACCGCAGTTCTCATGCTCATAGAAACCTGGGCTTGCCTGAACATAAACCCCAACAGTAAATGAACATGCCGCACATTCCAAGACCTGTCCTCTTTCCCTGGCTTTGGATTGTGCAATTGCTGTCCTTGGCTGGCCTCAATCATCCCCTCTAGCAAAGGAGGACTGCGCACCATCCTGTGAATAGCCAGGGGCATCTCTGCCGCCTTCTCCGTTACTGGTCATCTTGTCACAAAACGGAAATGTTTTCTGAAACACCTCCAGACCCACATTCTGTTACCCCATCAAACCCCAATTCCAGTTGCACTTCCTTCCATCCTAACCGTGCCGCCAGTGGGGATCTTGCCTTCCTAGAATCTTCCCACACTTACTGTCTGCTCCCTTGTGGGGGTCTCTAAGTTCCATTAGCTTGGTGACTTATTTATTTTCATTCTTATTTATTCTAACTTTCATGTGGCCTTTCTTGTGATGATGGTTTATGTTCACCGCTGAGTTGTAACAATATTGGTTTATGTTTTACTCTTTAGGATTTGGACTGTACCTTAAAATCTCTTTCTGTTGATCAGACCACTTAGTGCAACTCTGGCCACAGAGTAGGTCGGTGAATATAGTTTGAAAGGCAGCCACACGGTTTCACACCGCCTGGCTAGAGAGAAAAAAGTTCAGTTGTGCCTTGCGTACGTTTTTCGGTTTCCCAGAATTGACTGCTTCTGTAATATCACATGACATTCTATCAAATGGATCAAACTCATTTAATCCTAATCTATAATTAATTCCTCCAGCAAACAAGGTGCTGAGGCTGTCACTCTGACTTGTAAAGTTTTGATGATGGGTCTTAATAGATCTGATTTCCCAGTTCTTACTTCTTTTAATCATGAGTGAGTTTCTAAACTTTTTTGAGCTACAGTTTCTGTGTACTTCTCTCTCTCTCCCTCCTGCCTTCCCTCCCACTCTCCCCCTCCCCCATATATATTTACTCACTAAACAATTTAAATGATACAGCAAAAATCCCAGCATTGGAAAAGCTGCATTTTATAAACAGTAACATTCCTTTAATCCATTTTCTATACCAGGCTCTATACAAAAATGAGAATTTCAAAAATTGGTGAATTCAAGGAAAGCCTTCCGTCTTACATTCTTATGTTTGCCTGGGAGTGTTTTCATTATAATCCACGCACATTCATGCTTCCCCTAATGTCATTTTTTCCTTACTCTCAGGAAAGCAACTTATTTCACTGATAGCTATTATCAACCCCTGTGTTTTAAAAATGCATAGCCTGATGGGAATATAAATTTGTCTAATCACTCTGAAAACTGTTTTCCAGTGTCTAGTAAAGCATATCTATGACCCAATAGTTTCATGTTTGGGTATATGCTAAGGGGGCCTACACACACATCTATTCAGCACAAGACGTGTGTTAGAGTGTTCTTGGCAGCTTTATTCATAATACTTTGAACTGGAAATTGTCCAAATGCCCATCAACAATAGAACAGATGAATAAATTGTGGCAGATTCATACAATAGAAGCCCCTCAGCACGGAGAATAAAAAAACTAAGTCTCCACAAGCAGCGCGGATGAATCTAACGTAATGTTGAACCAAGGAAGGCGGAAACAAAAGAGGAAGTAGTATTTGATTCCATTTACATAAAATAGAAATAAAGGCAAATTTATGCCTGCTGTAAGAAGTTCCCCTTTGTGGAGAGGGAATTGATGATGGAAAGGGGGTACAGGAAGTGTTTCTGGGTTGCTGGTGAGATTCTGTTTCTTGGATGGGGTGCTGGTTTTACAGGAATGTTCAGCTGTGCAAATTGCTATGTGGATATTAAATTTGGAGGAAGTTCTCTCTCTCTCTCTCTTTTTTCTTTTGGTAGAGACAGAGTCTCACTTTATAACTCTTGGTAGAGTGCTATGGTGTGTCACAGCTCACAGCAACCTCTAACTCCTGGGCTTAGGCGATTCTCCTGCCTCAGGCTCCCGAGTAGCTGGGACTACAGGTGCCCGCCACCACGCCTGGCTATTTTTTGTTGTAGTTCGGCCAGGGCCAGGTTTGAACCGGCCACCCTTGGTATATGGGGCCGGCGCCCTACTCATGGAGCCACAGGCGCCGCCTCTCTCTCTCTCTCTCTCTCTCTCTCTCTCCTCTTTCTTTTTAAGATTCAAGACTGTTCTGGCTAATATTTATTTTGAAGCCTCTCAACACTTTTTGGCTGCCACATCTCTCCTCTGTGGCTCTCCCATCCAGGTGGGTATCTCTGTCCCAGGAGTAACTCTTACCTCATCCACCCTTACATAAGACTATCATTTCTCTCTGATTGCCCTGGTGGATTATTTTGAATTCATTTCTTGGCTACCATTGCCATCAGTTCCAGATCACTTTATTTTTATCTCCTTTTGTTAATTTTTATCTCCTTTATTTTTAATCTCCTTTTGTTAATTTTTATTTTTTTTAATTTATTTTATGTTTTGAGATTGAATCTCCCTCTGTTGCCCCAGGCTGCCATGGCATCAGCCCAGCTCACAGCAACCTCAAACTCCTGGGTTCAAGCAATTCTCTTGCCTCAGCCTCCCAAGTAGCTGAGACTATAGGTGCCCACTCCATGCCAAACTTGTTTTTCTATTTTTAGTGGAGATAGGTTCTTGCTCTTGCTTGAGCAAGAGTTTTCTAGAACTCCTGAACTTTAAGCAATCCTCCCAGCTCTGTCTCCCATAGTGGTAGGATTATAGGCATGAACCACCACACCTGGCCTCATTTGCTAATTTTTAAAAAGTGATTCAATTTTCTTCAGGTTCTTCTTTTTCTATTTTATTTTTGACTATTACGAGAAGACTCCTGTGTTTTGCTTTACTTATGTTTTTCTTCTTTGTAGTAATTTGTAGTCATTTCTCTGGTAACCAAGTGTGCTCCAGATAGCTGCTTCATGGATGGCACCACGAGTTGTTGAATGTGGTGCATTCAGCAGTTGAAGACTCAAGGCATAAGGAGCATGTCACTTCCTTATCAAGCAGGGTACGTGAAGTGCTATTTATGCATTTTTGTGCTTGGGCTTTTTTTCCCCCTCACATCTACACCCATTAATTGTGGTGTGATTCACACTATAATATTGCTTAGAGTATTAGTCCAATGTGCAGAGCTTCCTTCCCCCAGGAAAGGCACCCGGGCAGACCTCCTTTCAACACCCTGCTCAGTTTGTCCATCATTACTGTCCTCGATCACACCCTAGATCTTTTTTGTTCATTTAATTTAAAACATGGCAATATTGGTTAGGCACAGTGGCTCACCCCTGTAATCCCAGCACTCTGGGAGGCTGAGGGCTCAAGACTTTGGGACCAATTAGAGCCAGAGTAAGACCTCCTCTTTAAAAAAAAAAAAGCCAGGCATTGTGACAAGTGCCTGTAGTCCCAGCTGCTTGGGAGGCTGAGACAAGAGAATCACTTGAGTTTAGGAGTTTGAGATTGCTGTGAGCTATGACATCACAGCACTCTACTGAGAGCAAAAAAGTGAGACTCTGTCTCAAAAAACAAACAAACAAACAAAAACATGGCAATATGTCCACCATTAATTTTGGTGTTATATCTCAAGAAACAATTAAATTAAAACTCCCTTGCCATGATGACAGTAAGGTATTATAATTCATTGAATAATATAAGAATGTATAGACCTACAGAGATAATGCATATGTACATACATACATAGGTACATAAATGAAGGAGAAAGGAATGTTCCTCCCCATAAGAGGACAACAAATATAGAAATAATAATCAAGGTAGAAAATCCATGTATCACTCATTATCATAACAACGATTGATTAAGTCAGGCAGGCTTATCAATGGTGCTGAAACTAGTGGGTGAAATTTCATTCAGAACAGTGTTTCATATATATAGTCTAAAAGTATCTCCCTGGAGAATATTGATGGGATGAAAAAATAATTTTATTATAGAAAAAAACTAGCAGACACAAATTTAAGTAAGTGATCAAAGTGACTGCTTGCTTGTCACTAATCATGAGACAAACCCAACCCATATACCTTCTAATGTGCTGAGGACAAAATACCACCTATATCACATTGCAAAAAATGCACGGAGTCTAATTATTAGAGAATCATTAGATGAACCTAAATTGAGAAAGTATATTCTCAAAAGGTTATTGTATCATCAAAAAGGAAGAAAGAGGGCAAATAAAAGCCTGAATAATTAGGTAAGATGTATGATCTTTGACTGGGTCTGGAATACAAGATAAAAAAATTACTATAAAATACACTATTGAGATAATTGTCAATATTCGAATATGGATGGTATGTTAAATAATGGCATTTTATCAATATCAGATTTCCTGTATTTGAAAATTATGCTGTGATTATGTTTAATATGTGTTTGTTCTTGGGAAATGTTGGTGAAATTCTTACAACACATTCAACTTGTTCTGAAATGGTTCATGAAAAGGGCAAATAAATAGAGAGGAGATGGATACATGTGTAAGAAAGTAATAGATAGCGGGTGCTGGGTAAACAGATACAGACAGTAGATAAGAGACAGATGGATAGATACAGGACTAGAAGACAGATAGACAACAGACAGCACAAATGTGGCAAAATAGTAATAACTGGTGAATTCAGCTAAAGGGATACAGCATTTCTTTGGAGTACTCTTCAATATATATTTTTATTAAGAAATAATAACATTTTCTTTTTATTAAGAAACATTGAAGAGTAATCCAAAGAAATGCTGTATCCAAATATTTCCAAATAAAAACTTAAAAATAAGAGTGTCCAGCATCCTTCGGAAACTTTTTTTCATGTTGGGCAGGCATAAATTTAAGAAAACATTGATACTGCTTTGAATATAATTGAAACTGTCTGATTCCCAAAGATCCCAGTTCTTAGCATCTAAATGTCAGGCAGCACATTGCTCTTCACCTCTACTGAGGTTATCCTCAAAGTGCACCCCACAACAAGATTCTGAAGTGGGTACTTTCTCATATTGACCTTCATTCCAAGATGTTTTTTTACAAAATTTGATGAGGTAGTCTTTGGACTTTGCTGGTGTCTGGCCTTGCTGAATTATAATTAAGTTCCTCTATCCCAGCCTCCACCCTTCCCCACCCTTAGGCAGCTCCTGGAACATTCCCTCTGTTCTCTCCAGTGCTGGGAGTTGTCTTTCCTTCTCCTGCTCCTTGTCACTCCCGTTTTGGGAAAGAGGTTCATGCCGCTGAAGGAAGCAGTTACAGGTTCCAAATCCGGCATGGCCCTGCCTTACTTCTTTTCCTTTCACATGGTGCCTCTGACTTTCTCACTCCTTAGTTTATCTCACATTCTACCCTCCTGTATTTCTCCTATATTAGGTGCTTCTTTATCTCTGTATGTGACAGGTGGTACCATATTGACTACCTTTTTGCAAGGAAAGTAGAAAAGATAAATATTTATTAATACAATCCAACCAACTGTGTAATGGTGACTTCAGATTAATATTATCATAACTTAGTTATACATATTATCAGTATATGTTTATGCATCTATTCCCTTCAACTGTTTCCTAAGTGTAATTGTTCTTAACAACAAGGTAGCACACAATAAATGCTTGCTTGCTTGCTTTCATATGAAACAGATTTGGTAAATTTACTATGAAATTTAGATACATTTTCTAATTTTATCAGGAAAACAATCTTGTGAAAAGCATGTAGTGATTTGGGAGGGGGTTTGGGCATCTGAATTTATGTTTCCAAAATCTTCCTTGTGAGAATCTTGTTGGATGGTCGACTGGGTCCCCCTCTGGAGTAGCTGAGAAGACTTAGAAAGAGATCTCCCAGAACTCTGAAAGCTGCCGGAACCATGTGGTCTAAATGTGACCAATCAGATTCATCTGTCAGGAATTTGGCTCTGGGACCAAGCACCCCCCAAAAAACAGGGGGTAGAAATTTATTTTGGTGGCAGAATTTTGTGTCTAGTGTGCATGGACAGTGCTGACCCTCAACAAGCTTCTCACCAGACGGTGTGTTCTTGGACCCCGTCTGCCTTGTTTTTTTTCTGTTTCTAAGCATATAGGTCTACAGACTCTCAGCTGATTCCTGTGATCTGCCGTCCTTCCAGCAAATCGGTTGCTGAATTTGGTGTGTGCTGTTGGTTTGACAGGTGCAGTTGATATTATTATTTCAATGAGGAATTTGATAAAAAATTGCCCCCAAATTCCCCCATCAGGTGCCTGTCTAAGCAGAATTTTAATTCCAGCTAGTGGCTTCAAAACTCATTCTTTTCTTTCATACTACAAAGTCATTTTAAAAATATGTTTTCGTTTTATTAATGTAGTGGAATTTGTGAGCCACTCATCCACGATTAAGTTATCCACGTTCTGAGTGACAGAGGAACTGTATCCGTGTTCTACAGCCACGATCCAACTGCCACATTCTTCGTTACCTCGCAGTAAACTGAACTGACTGCTTTTGGGACATATGTCATTGTGATTTCTTTGCACTGGTAGGAAAAAATCATTCTCTTTGCTTTCCCTCCAGGTGACCTTGGAGCGTGTTGAGTGTTATTCTGTAGCTGCAAATTCTTCTGCAAGGAGATAAAGATGTTTCACAGTGGAGATTTTCTATTTGGCAGGCCTACCTCAATATTTTGACCCTGACCTTTGTAAGAATGAATTTTTTTTTCCCAGTGCAGAAAATGAGTCATTAGTATCAGGAAAAAAAAAAATGCTTTAGAATATGTTTGATCAGCTAGGACAGCTCGTGTGTGTTCTTTCTGCATGAGAGCTTGTGTAGGTGTTCCTGGTCCAAATGTTTTTGACATTCCGATAACCTGCGGGATTGGAAAGCTGCTTCTGAAAGAGCTGCATTGTGGAACTGTGAAGAATGCCCTATTCAGGTCTGAAGTGGCAGCATCTGTGTGTCTCTTCAAATGTGGACACCCTGAAAAGCTTTGTCCCTGAGAGAAAACTTGGCTTCTCACAGGCTCCTGGCCGTGGCGTTTGTCCTCTTGCCCTCAATGTGGCCTTTTGAGAGAGCCTGACTTGAGAGCAGACAAGCGGCATCCAGTTGCAGAAACCCTGGGAATAAGTATGTACTGCCTGATAAAGAAGGCGGAAAGAATCCCAGCTGTCAAAGCAAAATTTCTAAAGTAAAGTGGACGGGGCCCTTCTTCATTTGCATGTAAATAGGTCAAAATAAACATCAAAAGGCAGGAAGAGCGCCTACTGGTCACTGATGAGAATGGAAAGAAAAATTCCTTTTCGGTGTTATCTATCTTGTCTTCTTTATTCTTTTCAGATGTGATGAAGGTCAGAGGAGACTAGATGCAAAGGCTGAATTTTATTTTAGGAACTGCCTCAAATCTTCCACTGATGCTCTACAACTACATTTCTGAAAATATTTTTCACTTGTAAAATAAAATTTTTCAAGGAAAGAATATCCAGTGTACGCAGTACTATTATGAAACCAATATATAATCACCTGCACTTTCATACAAATGATAAAATGCAATTATAGCCGAGAAAGAAGGAGAGAAGAGGCGGGCAAGGGGGGAGGGAGGTGGAGGGGGAGGGAGGGTAATGGGGGGGACCTCACTATTGTGCATATTGCAAGGGTACACGTCAAATATATTAAGAGTAGAGTATAAATGTCTTAACACAGCAATTAAAAAAAAAGTGAGGTGAAGGCTATGTTAACCAGTTTGATGTAAGCATGCCAAATTGTATATAAAATCACTACTTTGTACCCCGTGAATGCAGTAATGTGCACAGTTATGATCTGCTAAAAAAGAAAAAAAGAAAGAAAAAAATGATCAATATGTGTTGAAACCAATCTTATATCCCAGTGAAATCTCTCAAAGAATGTATTTAAATTTTGCTGTTTTGAATATTAAAAACATACAAATAGGTATTAGTAAAACTTACTTATAATTAATGCTCTTTCTTCTACCTCTGCCTTGAAAATACAAAAATTTGATTGAAAATGGTGCGGTAGCCCCTAAAAGTCTAAAAATGGATAGATTATGATATTTATTGCACGAATTTCAATTTGTTAATTTAAAAATTTGTCATTCTTTCCAAAACGTGTTTAGTACCACCAACTTCCCTGAAGGTAGGTTCAGGAAACAGAATCTAACTGCTCCGAATGAAGAAATAAGTCACTTCCAACTTCTGACAAGAAGATCTTTGCGAGAATTTAATTTACAAAATTATAAATCTTGAATTTGAGGTTAAGACACTTGCTCCTTGCATCTGATTTTGGACTGGGGAGCACTTGGGATGATCCTTCTCTGATTAAGGCCAGGAGCTGCGGCTGTCTGTGCACACTGGGTTGGAGCCCCCGAGCGAGGCTGCTTGCCTGGGATTGCGGTGCCCGCCCAGTCGGAGACGGCGGCCCCAGGTACACGGTGTCTGTGTTGTTCCTGTCCTCTGAAGACGTACTCAGTGTTTAGTGTGGCACTGAACACACAGCAGGTGTGGCATGTTGCTGGTGGCCAGTGTCCACACACCAACGACAAAATGCCACGTCACAGAGCCTCTTTCTGTGCTTCTCGCTCAGTCCGGATATTTGTGCATCACAGTCAATCCCGAATTTTCACTCTTTGGAAAAATGTTTATCACCAGATTTCCTGGATTACCTTTATAAGCTTTGTCATGATGGGCAAAGCACTAAGGACCACGGTGTTCTTGTCTATCCCATGAAAGAGGCACAGAAAATGATTTCTAAGCACGCTCCTACATTGAACTTTTAGGGTCCCCTGATATCCAATGATTATCAAGTATCTGCCCCCACCTGGATGTCCCATTGGCATGCTTAATTCAGCAATCTCTTTCTTTTTTAATTCAGGCAATTTCAAACTAAACTCTTTTTTCCTCTTCATCCTAATCCTGTTTCCTTTCATGGAAGTGAAGCTTTTTCTTATTGAATTCTCCTTTTCCTATTCTCCATCCATTACATGGCCTTCAAGCTTCTTATGGCTGTTTTGTCTTTTCTGTTATTCACTTCCTCTCAGTTAATTCTGAGACTGCCTGGTTCAAGACATTCTGAAGCCCCTCAATGGAAACTACTGCTGTTATTGTCTATAGTTTCCTGTTCGAACCTACCACATGCATTGATTGGAACACAACTCTGGACCATCAGTCTGAAAGACAACGTCATTTCCTTCAGTGGGTTTGTATTATCTACAGAGTTAAGCAGATAGGTATATGTATCCACTGTCCTTTGTGACAATATCCTAAACTACCTTTCCAAGCATTTGACTCCTCTTCCAGTGTGTTTCTTATACTCTACACCAGGCATCCTTCTTCTTTTTAAACAGGGGGCCAATTCAGTGTCCCTCAGACCGTTGGAGGGCTGGACTATAGTTAAAAAAAAAAAAAA
>CAUYRH010119400.1:0-21589 GCA_963574655.1 Perodicticus potto
ATGCGATTTATTTACGGCCAGGGTCGTCGGCTCCGCTCCCCGTCGGGGGGGGGGGGGGGGGGGGGGGCCCCCATCAGTATGAATAACCACTTCTATCTTGGTTAGACATTCATGGTAATAATTTAATTTCTGTTGTTAGAAGAGTTTATTTATCACAGACATTAGGAAACTTATTAATGAACTGAATTATATGACATATATGCTAGATTTTATTTTCCTGCTTTGTTCCATACATACTAATAATTCTTAAGATTTTTAGTGGCAGTGGTTACCTCTCTTTGCTAGTTGGAAACTGTCATATTATTTAGAAAGAGAAAATCTTAGTAAGAAAATTGGAGATAGAAGCAGACCTTGAATTATACCAAAAATCTGTTCTTGTTCACTATATTTTTTATGTGAGTAAGAAAATATTAGTTCTTTTTCTCATTTGGGATTTCTCTACTGTTCTCTTCTGAAAGCAACTTCAGTATTGCTTTTTTTTAATGACCACATCACTACATTTGCCTTATATTAGGCATGATGTGCCCGTAACAGCTAACAGGATTGACTAGCAGTTAGCCTTCAGAATTCAATTTATAAAACGTCATCTTTATTTTGTCCCCTATCAACTTAGATAGTAAACTGAAACCAGAGGAAAGAAAGCAAATATTTGAGGGTGTGAATATTTCAAGTGTATGACAGGTGGAAATGAGAATATCTACCTCTAGATAAGGTGAGAGAAACCATTATTCTTTCTAGAATTCCACGTATTGATAGAATGGAAAAGGTGATTTCCTTAAGATATTGCTCTCAGGTAGTGAAATAATTGAGTTAAATACTAAACTCACATTCGTAGAGCCTACTAAAATCTTCACAAATGGGGTTCATAGTCTGGACTTTTTTTGTTGTGGGGGAGGGCGTGAGGTAGGGAGGCAGCGGCACACTTTGGTGATACCTTGGGCACCAGTCACTCTGTTGAATCCTGAAGAAATCCAGTGAAAATGATACAGTGCTGTAAAAGGAATAATTTAGGAAAGAATGTAAAAGAGGCAGAGGGGGAGGAAACATTGAAAAAAAACTAGAGTGAATACAAGGAAAGAAAATATCTAGAAAATAAAATAAGAAAAACTAATAAGAAATATTATCCTATTCTCTCTGATGTTTTTCCTGGTTTTGTTCATTGGGTAAAATTCTGGAGTGTTCATTGGGATCTCTTAGCTCAACATCTCACCAAGAGATTTTCATCTTCTCAAAGCAAATCGCAGTCCTTTGCCTTCTTGGGATGGCAGGCACATGGTGAAGGATGGGAGGGGAACATGGGGAGTCCACGAGCTTGCCTCTGCTCAGAATGCGGTAGATTAGATGCCTGCGGTGTCTGCAAATGTTGCTGGTTTTTATTTCCAAGCGGTTAGAAATTTTACCTAGCTCCTCTCCTCTGTACAAATGGGGAGTAATCAGTTTAATTTCACTAAATCATTAAGGGTTTTGGTGTCACTTAATCTCAGGGAAACAAATGCAGGTGCTGAGAGTTCACTATCCTCCTGCAGATGGCAACTTTCAGGAGGTGACCAGGAGGTGTCTGGACTCCCCCTATGCTCCCCTGGGGCCTTGTGACCTTCTCTAGAAAGAGCCCTTTCTGTACTGATGCTCCCGGTGTGGGTGGGGGGTCGAATGGCAGTTATATAATCGCAGTCCCTTTTTCAGTCAGAGTGGCCTTTATGCCGAGAGCTAGGAGTAGATAACTTCTTGGCAGGTATAAGCAAAGAAGAACCTGTTCAGATTTTTTTAAAAAATGGAACCGGCATAAAAACAGACAAACAAAAACTCTTCATGTTTCTGAAATTGGATGATGGTATTTTATCTGGAGGAATTAGTAGGTAATATTCAGGGTCATTTCTTAGATGTGACCATAGTAAGTAACAGAGGCCTTTTTTGTACTAACGTTGCATTTTAAAAGGCGTATTGACATATTGGAGGGTGAGGGGCACACTAGAACAGAAGACAGGCCCATGCCTGGGAGTGAGCGGGTCTGCAGGCTGGTTCAGAGCCGCTCTCACTTCCTGCTTTCTGGGAAGGTCCTCTGTAGTAGTGCCTGAGTCCTTTCCAGTTCTGAATCTCAGTTTTTAATTAGGGCAGCTTGAAGACTCAATGAGGTCCACATGACGGAAATTAAGATACTTTAAATTTTTTTCCTTACGGAGAACATTTTTTAAAACTGGTTTTATAACTCAAAGAAGGATAAGTAAAATATAAATCACTATTATATTTGTACTTTGTAATGATTATTTTAAATTTGTTTGTGTCTTGAAGCTATTTAATAATTGTCAGTAAAGAAAACAGTTTTATAAACAAAACCAAGGAGAACTACACTCACATGTGTTAGAGAACGAACGTCCTCACTTTACTCTCAGGGCTTTGGCTCCTCCCCTCCTAGTTTTGGTTTTTCTGACCCTATATCTTATGTGGATGCTAAAACTAAAATTTCCCTCCATATTCCTTTCTTTTTGCCCAGTATCTCAATAACCATCGTTTTTTCTTTCACTTTCTTGGAACTGTGCACATTTTAGGGTGATTTTTGAGAGACTGAATGTGCAGAACCCACAGTTCCTCCTACAGATGAACGATGTACTACCGGGCAGGTGGACTGTGTCCATTGCTGAAACCCTGATGCTGCCTCAGACTGACCCTTCCCCTTTGAAAATCCCCACATGTGTGAGAGCAGCCACCGGGGATGTGGAAACTAGGGGCTCAGGGTCAGGCGGATTCATTTTTAGCTGCTGTGTAGACTATTTGCTCTCTTCCCTGTTACTAGCTGGCTTTATACTTTCAGCTTGGCCTCATCCTCAAATAAATTTCTGTTCGGGCCCAGTCAAACTAGTGCCCAGTCCCAGCTTTAGGTTATATCTAGTGTTCTTATATCCTTGTGATAAAACCTAAGGAACGCAAAACGACATTTTTAGTTCTCTATCTTTATTGGAAATCTCCTGGTGCATAATTTCTGTCAGTGACTTTGTCAAGCAAACTGTGTTATTGCCTCCCAAACAGCCTTGGAAGCTCCTGAGCTTGGAATGGACCGAGGGACTATAAACTGTCACATAATTTTGCAGATACTGAAAATGCCAGGTCCCCTGACTTCTTGTCCTGTAGTCTTCTTGTCTTCTCATTTGTGTTGTTGCCAGGAAAGGAATTAGTAAGAGCAGACTGGCAGGACTCTCCAGGACTAGAGGGCAGCTCCCTCCTGCATCCCTCTGTGTGCTTGTTTTTGTTCACCCCTCGTCTTTCCACATGGCGTGTCACTGGAATTCTGTTGTCAGCCTTGAATATACTTAACTGATTCCTTTCCTAGAGGTTCTGCTAATTTTGGAAGAACTGAAAGATACATATTGTATACTTTGAAAGAATCATAGGTCGGAAGACTTTGCATACCTGCATTTAAGTCCATACGCAGGTAGCCACTTACGACTTTGATCAGCGTCTTGAGTCCTCCAGGCATCTGTTGCCTTGTCTAAATCTTGGTACCATTTGACTCAGGATTTCTGACTCACCGAATGGTCCAAGCCATATTGTCAGTGATTACTACTTTTAATATCAGCTTTGCATGTAGATAACTCTCCAGACTGCTCTCAGTTATGTACTATATAAGGACAGAGATGGCTATCTGGAATGTTACAGTGAATGGGTGAGAATAGAATAAAAGTGCTCGGAAAGGATTTTTTAAAAAAAATCTATGAATATGTTTATATTGGAATGATTATGAATTTCATATTTTAGATAAATTAATGGAATAGGACATAATAGGACATAATCAAGAGGTAAAATTCCATCAGCTGAAGTTGATGAATAATAAATTAGAAAAGGAAATAAAATATTAAACTAGACAGATAAAATGATGCTGTTTGGATCATGTAACAAGCTCTGGAGTTGTTTCTGCATGTGTAAAGGGGTGGACTAACTTGTACTTTAACTCCTGTGTAGGTCACAAGTACAGTAGAAGGTATTTCTGACCTTGAAGGTACAAGTAAAGATGTATATTCATTTTTATCTTACAGGTTTTGTGGTTTTTCCCTAAAGGCATATTATATAAAATTATTTAAAAAATGAAATACCCAACGGGAAGGGAAAGCCAAAATTCTCTGAAATATTTCCATATATATATTAAACTGTGATTGTGTCACTGTCAGTCATTTGCTAAAGATACCATTAGACTTCTATGCAAGCAGCAGGAACTGTTTCATAACATTCAAGGTGAAGGAAACAAATGGTCATATTTTACATTTTTCCAAACTCAATTAAATCCAACTGAAATTCATACTTGTCAAATTGACAGGAGTTTCAGTATCACCCTTCAGGGATATCCCCTTCTGTGCACAGCTTCCCAAATCCGTACCCCAGCCACCACCATCAAGTTCACCCAGTCCAAAAATGAATTTCACTGAGATCTGCTGTCAGACAGGGAAGAGCCTTAACACCCATCTCCTGCTCCTGTCCCTGCCTCTCAGCCTCATTGCATGTGGGGCCACTGTTGAACCCTGGTCCCCTTTGGCTGTCCAGCAGTTCTTGCCTGTGTTACTGTGAGGTTCCATGAGCTGGGGCTCCTAGCAAAGATAACGTGGCTTTTTGAACAAGGGCGGCTTTGTTACGTTGATGCCTCATCCATTTCTGTATTACATTGTAGGTCATTGATGTGCCATCATTTATTCTGTCAGTCATCTAATACTCATGTTGCTATGTCAAAAGGTAGACCTGTTAAAATTTGACCCATATTATAAATCTGCATTCCAGAATAGATGCACTAGTTTATGTTCCCGAGATCGCATCAGAGTGCCCTTCATTGCCGCACTTGCTGATGGTCTCTGTAGGAGAAGGAAACAGTTCTGGCTACACGATCTCAAAAGAGGAACATATGGTCATACACATGGTAAAATTATGTCTAGAGAACTTGAGTTCCTCTGGTATTCAGGATCCATCTGCTGGGGATTTATTAATTTTTTTATTCTCCCCACCACCCCGAGTTTGTGTTGAATTGGTCATGTCAGCCCATTCAGATTCAGAGAATAAGCTATTTTATTTATCTCATTTTCTTTTACCATTTTTAAAGGAATGGCCAAATTTCTGCCAACCTCCCAAGTACTTCTGACCCTTTTATTGTGTTTTTTCCACGTCCACATGATTTACCCAGTAGCAAATCTGTAAATTCACAGTCTCCCAAGCTGAAACTTCCTAAAGCCACACTCCAAAACCCAGCTGCAAACTGAAAATTGTGCAGAACTCTAGAGGCGGGGGAGATCTCTCCCTTGGTTTCGTTGTTCCACAGGTGCTGTTGGCCATGGTTAGGTTAGTCAGAACTAATTTCTGAATCTCTCTTAGTTTTTCATAAGATAACCAGTTATTTTCTATCTTTTGTTCTTCAACAAGATCATGGAAGTTAAAATTTTGCCATTCTGGAATTCTGCTTGATTTCTCTGTATTTTATCATATTCTTTAGAAATATTTAGTGCTTGCGATTGATTTAAAGGGTCTCTTAGAAATTGCAAAGGCCTAGGTTAAAACTCTGTCAGCGGTAAGGCCATATGGTTTCCTAGATGTTCCGCAGACGAAAGAAAACACTTAGGCTGATATTTTAAATCAGACTCTAAGGACTTAAACATATGGTAGATAGAAAGAATGCTAGACAAATAGTTTTTCATATTAGGACCATATCTGCTATCAGTAGCAGATGAACTCATCTCAAAGGCCTATCTTAAAGAGATGGATGGAGCGATCAGCTGTGTCTCATCATGCTAATGTGGAATGTGCCTGCCCTGTGGGCAAGTCGTTTTATATTGGGCCTGAGTCCCATTTGGTAAAATGAGCTGTTACCTTTCATCATTCTATAACCCCTCAACTTGAAATTGGTCCACAAATGAAGAGAGGGAGGCAGTGAAAAGGAGTCACAAATCCTGCAAAGAATACTCCTTCTGGTGACTGAATGAGCACGGTACAGAGGGGAAATCTATACACAGAATCTTCCCAGAGGAATAAGACATTGGAAAACTTGGAAAGTTCTTGCTACAGAACACTTAGAAAATGCTGGATGCAGTGTAACAAATGTATGTTTTCATTCATACCAGAGCTAACCAGGATGCAGTATTAGCAGCCTGAAATGAAGTGGGAACTGAAGACGAGCTATTTTAGGAAGAGTAAGGGGAGGTGGTAGCAGGTGGGGACTAGGATAGGGCCCGAGTTTTATGATACACTACGTATGATTTTGTGCCTCTTTGAGGAGAAGTTGGAAGTGAGTCACAAATAGTAGTATAGACATTGAGAGAGATAGTAAAATATTCACTATTACGAGATGATATGATTGCACACCTAGAAAACTTCACAGGATCAGTCGAAAATCCATGACAGAGCATATTCATTTTAACTTACAGAAATATTAACATACAGAAATAGTGGACAATGATGCAAATAACTACTCGTTAAAGGATATGGTGGAAGAAAAGATATAATTTGCAGCAGCATTAAAAAAAGATAAAATGGGCTCGGCACCTGTGGCTCAACAGGCTAGGGCGCCAGCCACATACGCCTGAGCTGGCAGGTTCGAATCCAGCCCAGGCCTGCCAAACAACAATGACAGCTGCAACCAAAAAATGGCCGGGTGTTGTGGTGAGTGCCTGTAGTCCCAGCTACTTGGGAGGTGGAGGCAGGAGACTCTCTTGAGCCCAGGAATTGGAGGTTGCTGTGAGCTACGATGCCACGGCACTCTATCCAGGGTGACAGCTTGAGGCTCTGTCTCAAAAAAAAAAAAAAAAAAAAAAGATAAAATGCCTATGTATAAATAGAATAAATTTTTTTATTTCAAAAAAACTACAGGTAAAATTTTTCCTAGAAGAAGACATAAGAACCAGAAAGACACCCATGTTCTTTTTAATGAGTGGCGGGACTAAGCATCACGCAGGAGTCAGTTTCCTTAAGTTGAGCTATATGTAATGTGATACTTGTAAAAAAGGTACTATTTTAATTTGGTAAGCTTATCATAAATTGTATGTCAAGTATAGCACAGGAAAATATTAGGGGTGCCAGAAGATGAACACACATTTTTAAGAGATCTTACTGAAAGTAAAATTGGTCATTCAAAAAAACGTATGAATTGCAAATGGGTATGCGTAGTATGTGTGAGTACTCTTGACTAGTAATGGTACCTTCAGTTCAACTTTGAGATATAATACGTAGACAACATCGTTTAATATGTGCACATATTTTTTGGAACCCTCTGTAAAGGAGGATGGTAAGGAACATTAATTCTGGTATGTTTGAAACGCATTTAAATCTTTGATTTTTAAAACAATGTGTTGGTGGTTCATGAAGAAAGAGGTCAATTTTGCTATAAGGTACAAGTGGATTTCAGATAAGTGGAGACAAAATAGATAATTTAATAAATGACATTGGGACAAATGGGTATTCCTCTTGGAAAAAAGGTTGGATTCATAGTTCACATTTTACATGAGGATAAGTTCCAAATGGAATAAAGGTTTAAGTGTTAATAAATGAAATTATATAAAAGCACTAGGTAAAACCATGGAAGAAATTTTAAAATAATTTTGGTTTGGTGAAAGCTCTTCTACTTATGACCCCCTGACCAAATCAACACATGTACCTATATAAAAAGAAATCACCCACAAGCTGGGTCGTGGGAAAGTTTAAACAGATGGAAAAGTGAAGAGACAAACATGATGAACCCTTTGGCTTCCATCCCCTAATTTCAACCACTATAAACTCATGGCTGACCTTGTTTATTTTGAAGGTAATCCTTCCTGTCATATCATGTCATGTAAAAAATTTATCCCCGTGTGTTTATACGAAAGTCCTTTTTTTCTTAACATGTTATTATCACAACTAGAAAATTGATGATTCCCTAATATTTATGACCATTTTAAGGCCTAGGAAAGTGAATCTTCTAGTAAATAATAACCACCTATATCTGTAAGACACATTCTGTGACTTGAGAAATGTTAATAAAATAGAGAGGACTATGCTACAGGAATTACTACTAAACTAAATTTAGACATGCTTCCCCCTTGCTGTGTCCCAAATGCTCTGAATCTGTTAATGCCGTGCTGTTAGCTGGTTATGTCACTCGATTACGCTTTTGTTAATCCTGGATCTTGCTCTGACCTGAATGAAGCCCTTTGCTTTATCCTGCCCTTAAGAATCTCTTAGGACTGCGAAAGATGGCCGCCCCGCATTCCCTGATAAATCATTCAAGGTGTCTCTACGTCAGGCTTTGGCAAGGATCTAAGCTCTCGAAGGCAGATTCAATTCAAGTGAAACATGGAGGTAGCCTGGGTGCCTCCCAAGTTTCTCACCCTTCACCAAGTGAAATGTGCTGCATTCTATGTGTAGGGAATGATTTTAAGGACTTTTACATAGTTTGTCTTTATGCAGACTGAGTCAAAGTTATGTGTGCCATTCACCCACGTAGTGTGCATTATACCAAAAGGTGTGAATTTGCTCATCTTCTCCCCTCCTCACCCGCACCTTTATTTTCATTGAGATTTACTTCTATATGTTGATGAATTCATGCCAGTTTGGTATTGAGTACATGTGTGTGTTTCTCCATTCAGGTGATGTTTCACTTAGAAGAATGGTTTACAGTTCCATCCAGGTTGTCCCAAAAGATACTAAATAGCCATTTTTTATGGTTGAGTAGTGCTCCATAATATATATATATACACCTCATTTTGTTAATCCATTCATGTATTGGTCAGCACACTTCCACATCTTTGCAACGGGGATTTGTCCTGCTATAAACATTTGAGTGCAGGTGTCCTTTTTATAAAATCACTTTTCCTTTGGGTATATACCTGGCAGTGGGATTGTAGGATCAAATGGTAGGACTACTTAAAGTCTTTGAGGAATCGTCATACAATTTTCCATAGAGGTTGCATTAGTTTGCAGTCTCACCAACACTGTACAAGAGTTCCTTTTCATTTTTCATAGAGGTTGCACTAGTTTGCAGTCCCACCAACATTGTATAAGAGTTCCTTTCTCTCTGCATATGTACCAGCATCTGTTGTTTTGGAGACTTTTCAATACTAGCCATTCTTACCGGAGTTAGGTGATAGCTCATTGTGGTTTTGATTTGCATTTCCCTAATGTTTTGAGATGCTGAGCATTTCTTCATGAGCTTCTTGGCCACTAGTGTATCTTTATTTGATAAGTTTCTCTTATGTCTTTTGTGTGTGTGTGTTTTTTTGTAGAGATAGAGTCTCACTTTATCGCCCTCGGTAGAGTGCCCGGGCATCACACAGCTCACAGCAACCTCCAACTCCTGGGCTTAGGCGATTCTCTTGCCTCAACCTCCCGAGTAGCTGGGACTACAGGCGTCTGCTACAACGCCCAGCTATGTTTTTGTTGCAGTTCAGCTGGGGCTTGGTTTGAACCTGCCACCCTCGGTATATGGGGCCGACACCTTACTGACTGAGCCACAGGCACCACCCATTTTGTGTGTTTTTAAAAGGGGTTGTTTCTGGCTGATTTGCTTGAATTCTTTGTAGATTCTGGTTATCAGTCCTTTATCAGATGCATAGCATGCAAATATTTTCTACCGTTCTTTGGGTGGTCTAGTTGCTCTTTTGAGTGTTGTGTCTTTGGCTGTGTAGAAGCTTTTTAATTTGGTCGTGTCCCATTTATTTATTTATTTGTTTTATTTTGTTTTTGTTGCTGAGATTGCTTTTGGGGTCTTCTCCATGAATTGTTTGGTTAGGTCAAGATCTGTAAAAGTTTTTTCCAAACTTTTTTCTAGGATTCTTAAAGTTTCTTGCCTTAGGCCTATGCCTTTTAATTCATCTTGTATTAATTTTTGTTAAGGGGTAGAACATAGGGGTCCTGTTTCATTCTTCTGCACATAACTATCCAGTATTTTCAACCCTGCTTATTAAATAGGGATTCCATCAGTTTTGTCAAAAATCATATGAGAATATGAGGATAATTTCATTTCTGGGTTCTTTTTTCTGATCCATAGATCTGTGTCTCTGTTTTATGTAAGTACCATGCTGTTTTGGTTATTATAGGCTTTTGGTATAGCTTAAAAGTCTGGTAAAGTATGCCTCTTGCTTTGTTCTTATTACATTAGGTTTCCTTGGCTATTCACAGTCTTTTCTGGTTTCTATAAAGTATAGAACTATTTTTTTCTAGATCAGGAAAAAAAAAGTGTTGGCATTCTAATAGGAATTGCATTGACTCTGTAAATCACTTTCGGTAGTATAGCCATTTTAACAATGTTGATTCTGCTGATGCATGAGCAGGGTCTGTTTTTCCATCTGTTTCATCCTCTGCAATTTCTTTCCTCAGTGTTTCCTAATTCTCTCTCCAGAGGTCTTTCACCTCCTTTGTTAAATATATTCCTAGCTACTTTATTTTCTTTATTGCTGCTGAGAAAAGTAGTACATCTTTGATTTGATTCTCAGTTTGACTGTTGTTGGCATAAATTAAGTAAGATCAGAGCAGAAATAAATGAAATCAAGAACAAAAAATTGTGCACATTAATGAAGGAAAAAGTTGATTCTTAGGAATGTTAACATTGACAAGCCTCTAACTAGATTAATCAGAAACATAAGAGAAAGGACTCTAAAAAGCTAAGTTAAAAATGGGGACATTACAACTGATATCATGGATATGCAAAATACCACCTCAGAGTACTATAAAAATCTCTATGCTTACAAACTTGAAAATATGGCAGAGCCGGCTTTGGTGGCTCACACCTGTAATCCTAGAATTCTGGGAGGCTGAGGTGGGTGGATTACCTGAGCTTACAGGTTTGAGACCAGCCTGAGCAAGAATAAGACCCTGTCTCTAAAAATAGCTGGGTGTTGTGGCAGACACCTATAGTCCCAGCTACTTGGGAGGCTGAGGCCAGAGAATTGATAGAGCCCAGGAGTTGGAGGTTGCTATGATGCCATTGCACTCTACTGAGGGTGACAAAATGATACTCTGTCTCCAATGAAAAAAAAAAAGAAAGAAAACATGGCATAAATGAACAAATTTTTGGAAACTCCCAACCTCCAAAAGCTCAATCAGGAAGATAGAGACTCCTCAAGAGACCAACATCAAGCACCTAAATTGAAGCAGCAATAAAAATTATTTCAACAAAAAAGTCTTAGACCATACAGTTTCACATCTGAATTTTGGAAAACCAATGAAGAAGAGCTTGTACCTATACTGCAGAAATTATTTCTTAACATTGAGAAGGAAGGAATCTTCCCTAACTCATTCTATGAAACCTCTTATCAGCTTGATACCAAATCCAAGAAGGATCACAGCTAGAAAAGAAGACCATAGACCAATATGAATATTAATGCAGAATTTCTCAATAAAATTTTAACAAGCCAAAGTCAGCTGCACACACACACACACAATTCATCACGACTGAGTGGGCTTCATCCCAGAAACACAAGGATGGTTCAACATGTGAAAATCTATAAATGTAATCTACCACATAAAGAGATGCAAAAACAAGGACCATATGATCCTTTCAATAGACCCAGAAAAAGCATTTGGCAAAATACAGCAACCTTTTATAATAAGAATGCTTATCAAAATAGGCATAGATGGGGCTTAACACCTCAAAATATAAAGGCCAACATCATATTGAACAGGAAAAACTGAAAATATATCCTCTTAGAACTGGAAGCAGACAAAGTTACCCAGTCTCTGTACTTCTGTTCAACATAGTGCTTGGTGAAAGTCCTAGCCAGAGCAATCAGGCAAAAGAAGGAAATCAAGGGCTTCTAAATGGGGAAAGAAGAGGACGAATTATTACTGTTTGCTGATGACTTGATCTTATATCTAGAAAACCCCAACAATTCAAGAGACTTCTGGAATATTAAGTAAAGCCTCAGGCTAAAAAATGTACTCAAATCATTCTGTTTTAAAAATAATTTAGTAAAAAAGGGTTTTTGGAGACCTAGAGCTAAAGACTGATTAAAGTAACATATACTAAGTTTTGGTAATATGTGTGGGTCGTTATGAAAGCTTTGAGATATACAAAAATCAAGAAGTGTAAGATCTGTGCAGATGGAAACAAATAAATCCCTCCTAGCAACACTGATCAGCCAAGCAAATTGAAACGTGTGTGGATGAATTAGAAAGGATGCTGTTGACTGTACTTATTGGAAGTGAAATAAATGACCATTAAGTAATATAGTCTGTCTCAAAACTTTTATAGTGACCTGTATATGTATATCTCTGTGGTGAGAGATCATAGTGACATATTTAAAGTTAAACTTAGAATTGTGTAATTTGAGAATTTACCCCTTCTATTCTGGAGGGGCTAAGTGACTTCCTTGAGGACCCCAGCTCTCTGCTTCTTGTTCCTGTGTCCTTCCCATGGGATCGCACTTCCTCCTTTCAAAGCTTTAAATAGGTTTTGTTCCTTTAAAATGTGTGTTGAAGTTTTCAAGAAAGCATGAGAGACATGAATGTATTTTTTGTTCTCTTAATTTAAACTTTGTCCACGTTTCCTGAGATGTTGACACCTCTCCGTGGACTGTCTTTGCCTCTAAGCTGTACAACCTTTTAGTTCTGCCAGATGCATCAGGAGCAATTACTCTTCCTAAGGAAATCTACAGCTCATTTTATTTTCCTCTTATCTTTCCTTACCCCTGGTAAACTTTTATGGTCATTTATCTCTGTCATAAAAAAATGAATGAATGTAGTACATTCATTCATTACTGTTTACTTGTCAAATTATATGATACATGAGGGCTGAAAATTAAGTTTGCAAACTTGTTCTAGAAAAGGTGCTACATAACTCATTGCTGAATATCACTATGGTCACCTTCAAAGTACTCCACTTGGGAAGCTACGTGCTGATGCCAGCTCCTAGTCTACCCTTCAAAGCAATTTTGGAACTCTTTTCTGGAATGGCCATCATCGTAAGACCTCTGATATCCTGAATGTCATCAAAATTCTACGTTTCAATATCTCCTTTATATTTGGGTAAAGGAAAAAGAGATTCAGGGCAAGATCAGGTGAGTAGGGAGGGTGTTTCAACACAGTTATTTGGGTTCTGGCTAAAAAAAATTCCTTCAAACAGTGCTGTGGGAGCTGGTGCACTGTTGTAATGCAAGGAGCCATGAATAGTTGGCTAAGATTTTCAGTTAAGATTTACTGTTTCTTTATTGATATTTACTTGGTCTGCTGTGCTTTTCACAGTCAGCTGATGATTTTGACGTTCAGTTGGATGAATTTTTGCAGTATTTTAGTCAGTTCTTCTTGTTACTGGCCTTCCTGACTTCCCTTCATCAGTGACGCTTTCTCTCCCCTCAGAAAAACATTTAATACATTTGCACCCTGCCATTTTCTTCATGTCATTATCTCCATAAACTTAGACCAACATGTACCTGATTTCACTTCCACTCTTGCTAAGTTTACCAAAAATTTACAAGTTTGGCCACTGCTGTAATTCAAGCTCTGACACCCGTGTGAGGGCACACAAAACACACAACAGCAACAATGAATGCTACGCGGCAGGACCCCACCACACATAGACACGAACACAGCTGTGACACTGACGCCCCAGGGTTGTGAGACCTTACTGAGTTCTTTGTACAGTGTGTTGGCAATGTTGCGAACTTAATTGTCAGACTTTTTATGCTATTTATGTCTCTTAGTTTCTTGTGTGTGAATGGACATCTTTGTTTATGAAGGAAGGTTTGCATTTTCTTTTTCTCCTCCCCACTTCAGACATATTATGGGGGAATAGCTCAGAGTGCTTGGATCTTCTTTGCTTATCCCTCTTTTCCTGGCATGTATGACTAATTTCATACCATTAAAATGAATAACAACCTTAAAAAAAATAGAATCCTGCTTCTCATGTGGAATACCTTAATTAAGAGTCAGGGAGGGCTGGAGAAAGCTACTGTAGGATTTTTCCTCAACGAAATAGTAAGTGTTTGAGAGGAAATTCAAGCAGTGTGCTTTGGTAAGAGGATTATTAGGTAATACCTGTGTATAAATGCTTGACATGTAAAGCCCCTACGCTTCTAACCAATGGTCACCCAACCCTGTTTGACCTACATCGAAGACCAGAAACAGGAGAGCACCTAGAGTGATAGAATTTGCACTTTTGAGTTTGGCAAATCTCTCTGTATCCTGGTTGCAACAAACTTGTTCTGTGACCTTAGACAAGACCTTGGACTCTCGGATCCTTCATTTCTTCATTATAATCTCATTAAGTTGTCATGAGAATTAAATGAGATAGCAACAAGTGTAATTTTTGATCACTCTACACTTTTTTTTTTTTTTTGCAGCTTTTGGCTGGGCCTGGGTTTGAACCGGCTACCTCCGGCATTTGGGGCCAGCGCCCTACTCCCTTGAGCCACAGGTGCCGCCACACTCTACACATTTTTTATCACATTACTTAATACTTTGAAGCTGAGCTGAAATGTGTCCTCTACTAATTGTCTTCTCTTGCTTCTAAATCTACCTTTTGGGGCAATACAAAAGGTGTTTATAATCTCACTAGCTGTCCTCCAGGGGCATTTAATTTTAGGTCTCAAGTCTTTCTCTAGGGTTGTCTGTTGCTTTTTGTGTGTTTGGAAACTATGTCATCAAAGGACAAGTGTAGACAGAACACTGGTGAGCTGAAGGCGCCTTATATTCTTTATGATCTGCTTGTATTTTACTGTGCTGTGCTAAGTTTGTGCCATATAAAACAGTCATGTTTGTGAACTGGGGGTGTTTACGAACAAAAGTTCAAATTATATGTTTCATTTCAGGCATCAACTGATGTGGAAAATTTATTTCTGGAATGTGTTTCAGCAAAGTAGAGTGAAAGTTGTCATTAACACCTGGTGTTTAAAGTGGTTAGAACTTACCCCTAAATCAGCGGTTCTCAACCTGTGGGTCATGACCCACAGGGACTGTATTAAAGGGCCATGGCATTAGTAAGGTTGAGAACCACTGCCCTAAATCCTTACCTCTAAGATATGTGCATGAAACACAGTCTGTATATAAGCCTGTTTTACTTGCTACTGATAATCAATATCCTGTCACATCACAGACAGGTAAAAAGTAATCTCATATGCACGTACTGTTGGACACATCATGTGTCTTTACTCTTCACATTCCTCCCAAATATAAGGTGAGGTCTGGAGAGATGTTTTCACACTTTTCCTCTTGGAAACATGGAGATTTTATGAATGATGTCCCCATTACATTAAATGGAGTGTACAAAGATGGTTTGGCAAATCCTTATTTTAGCGTTTCCTTTACGTCAGTCCCCAGACTTTGGGCTGTTCTTGTCTTAGTGTCTTTCTTACCCTCATGGTCACCATTCTGTCCCTAGTTGCTATGCCCGCTCCTGACATTCTTATCACTCCACCCCTTTCTCCCTAGCCCCCTTCATTTTGCTGTAATTTCCCTTGTATTTTCATAGTAAGTTATAATGACTCTTGCTTCAACTTAACTGATACGCGCATTTCATATATTTTATATTTTTAACTGTAGCTCTTCTCAGCTCTCTTTCATGACAAATCTTTCTTTCTAGAGAAATTCTACCTTGAGTCATGTAGTGAACCCAGAGCAGAACAATTTCAGCTTGAACATACTCTAACTTGAGCTTTAAAAACGTGTAAAATTTAAGGGTGGAATCATGAGAGTTTGAAACTGTCTTAGAAACTTGTCAACAAATATATATTCAACAAATATTTGAAAATAGTTGACTATTTTAAATTGTACATGAACTTCATGGAGACCCTGTATGAACAATTACATTACATTTTACTTGTAAATTAAATTTTCTTTAACTATGAGCACATGGTCATATCTCTCTAGTGGCTTTAAGGTTTATTTTCCCTCATGAGGCTGAGACAATACCCTTTGTTGTTCTTCTAACTTGTTATGTGAACAAGGTCCACTTTTGAGATCAGTTTAAAATGTGCTATTTAAAGGCTGCTTGAATGGCCCCATTTAAGAAATTAGGCCATGCAAATCCAACCCGATTACAAGATTCAGGTTGAAGGAAAAAGTTGAAGTGCATTTGCAGTCCTTTGTTACCTTTGATCTTAGAATTTACTGGAGCTAAACCACACTGAATTTTAAACTTTATGGGTTTTAGAAAAGAATAATTCCATTTCCAACACTGTGTATTACCTTTCTTTCTGAGTCCTGAGTGACCAACTGTTATTTTTTTCTCCATGTTCAGATACTGATTTTGTTGCTTTGATATATTCTTTATTTATTTCCTGCTGCTGTGATTCTTACTCCTATCAAGACTTTTTGTTGTCATTGTTTCTAATATAGGAAAAGTGTCTAGATTAGAGGTTCTACAGTGTTCCTGATTATACATGTTGAAATGTTTTCCAGGGTATGCTCATTTGGGGACCTGAATGATACATTCAGGCCTGGAAGAAGCTTGTTTTGGTTATTTGCATCTTCCTTGTAAGAGAAGTCACTCCTTAATAATTACCTGTCATGAACTGAGTGGGCCACTACTGAGCAGTACCAGTTCATGAATAAAAAATAAAAGTTTGTTACTGCCTTTACTCAAGAAGTTATACCAGACTCATAATCCAAGATGTCAGAACATATGTCTTGCGTGGCATGTGCATGGAACCAAAGGCCCGATCCATGCACAGATGCAAGGTACTCCAGAGTAGAGGGAGATGCCTCAGATCTCTGTTCCAGGCATCTTGTCTGACGTGACCATGGGCTGTGCATCATTGTCCTCTTTTCCTCCACTGTGCTCAGTGGAGCCCTCAGGAAGCATCTTAAGGAGCTTATGACTGAAAGTGGAAGTTAGCATGTGAATAACTACATGCTCATATGAAGAAAAGACATTTTCTCATACATAGTTTAACCTGTATGTATGTGTATACATAGATGCATTTAATTTGTATTCTGTCTCCTTTGTTACTTTGCTTAGAATATGACTATTTTTATTCTTTGGACAGCTGAACTGATATTCATTTAGCAAATCTGTGTCAAGTTTCTAGTATGTTCTAGGCACTGTGAGAGGGTGCTGAAGATACCAAGAAGTATATAAAAATAGATCTAGTCTTCAAGGAGTTACAGCCTAGTGAGGGAGATAGAAATAGAACCTCTGTAAGTTGATCACCCAAGGGACTGTAACCAACTGGTCAACATTCAGAAGGGGTCAACATAAGGAATTAGAACAACTATACAGATACATACAGGTGGTGCATGTCTGGTCTATGAAAGTTAGGTCAACTTAAGGAGGCAATCAACGTAGAGAGGTGGTCCGCTATGGAGGTTATATTGTGTTCAGCCATTAACAATACAGTGAGGGAAGTACTGATTGAGCTGCAAGGTACTTTGGAATCTCGGAGGAAGGAGTGAGGTCCTTAGGAAAGAGGAGTCTTTGGTAAGAGTCAAATTGTCTAGGAAAAGACCCACTATATTGGGAAGTCTGAATTTCACTTTAAAGTCATTTAGGGAACCACTAAGGAATTTAAGTCTTGGAGTGACATGGTCACATTTGTCTTCTAGAAAGCTTACTCTGCAATTTAGGAATGGAAAGGTAAGATGATCCATCAACACCTTGAACATAGAATTACCATATGATCCAGCAGCTCCTTTTCTGTGTATTCATAACCAAATGAGCTGCAGGCAGAGTCTTGAACAGATCTTTGTACACCCAGGTTTATAGTAAGTAGCATTATTCACAATGGCCAAATATGGAAACAACTCCATTGTCTATGAATGGATAAACAAATTGTGGTATTTATCTGTGCAATGGAGTGTTATTGAACCTTTGAAAGGAATGAAGCTCTGGCACATCCTGCAACATGGATGAACCTTAAAGACATATGCTAGATGAAATAGGCTCATCTTAGAAATGCGATAATGATTGTGGAGTAGACCCCCGTTACCTGCAAGAGATATAGTCCAAGATCCCCAGTGGATGCTTTAAACTTGGATAGTACCAAACCCTATATACATACTGTACTATGTCTTTTTCCTATACATATATACCTAGGAAAAAGTTTAATTTACAAATTAGACACAGCAAGAGATCCTCAATATTAATAAAATAGGACAGTTATAACAACATACTGTAATAATTTGATTGTGATCTGTTTGTCTCACAATATCTTATTGTGTTGTACCATGGGTAACTGAAGCTTTGGAAGTGAAATTATGGGTAAGTGGGGGATTACTATACCCATTTCATACTACAGCAAGGTTAAAATGCTTATGACTATTCAAAGCTTCTATGAACATGTAAGTTTTTCCATAGACATAGGATTTCTTTTCTTTTGGATCAATCTAAGATTGGAATAGCTGGTTAGATGTTTGCTAATTTTTTAAGGTACCACTAAGCAGTTTTACAACGTAATTGTTAATTTTTCATGCCAGCAACAGCATATGAGAATTACTGTTGCTCCACGCCCTCAACAACACTTAGTATGGCTGGATTTTTAATTTTAGCCACCTCTGATAGGTGTGCAGTGATATTTAGTTGTGGTTTTAATTTGTATTTCCCTAATAACTGATGATATTGAGAATATTTTCCTGGCCATATTTCCCATTCCTGTGTTTTCTTTCATAATATGTTCAGATCTGTTGTTCATTTCTTTATTGGATTATTTGTTTCTAATTTGTGTAGTTTTGAGAATTGTTTATGTAATATGGATACAATTCCTTTATCTGATATATGCTTTGTAAATATTTTCTCCCAGTCTGTGGTTTGACTTTTACTTCTGGAAGGCATAATATTTCTATTTTGATAAAGGTCTAATTCATTAATTTTTTTCTTTTATGATTTGTGCTTTTGGTGTCATCATAAAGACTTTTTTACTTAAGGTTACAGAAATTTTCTCCTGTGTTTTCTCTTAGAAGTTTTATAGTTTTCTGAGCTTGAAGCCAGTGATAAGTAAAAACAAATTATAACAAACAAAAAGAAGCTATATAATTTTGGGTATTATAGTTAGACCTATGATTAGTATGAGCTAATTTTTACATGGTATAAGGTATAGACTTATGTTTTTATTTATTTTTGCATATGAACATCTAATTGTTCTATCATAATTTGTTGAAAACTCTGTTCTTTTTTCACTGAATTGTCTTTTCGCTTCTATAAAAAGTATCCGCCTTACATATCTAGGCTGATTTCTGGCCTGTGTTCTGTTGCATTGATTTGTCTTGCCCATTGTCAGTACCTCATTGATTACTGAGCTACATTATATTAAGTCTCAAAATCACATTCTTCTAAGTTGTTTTGGTTGTCTGTGCCCTTCATATTTCCATATGGGTTTAGAAACAACTAGTTAATTTCTATACCATCCCCTGCTACACACACACATGACCAGGTAGGGTTTTGATTGGGAATTTCATTGAATCTGTAAGTCAATTTGGAGAGAATTGAGATCTTCACAATATTGAGTCTTCTGACACAGCAACAAGGTATATATCTGCATTTATTTTGATCTTTTAAAATTTCTCTTAGCACTGTTATTGTTTTCACTGTATAGACCTTGTGGCATATTTTTTTTGTCAGATTCAAACCTAAATGCTTTGTTTTGGTGCTATTTTTGTATTGTATTTTTATGTCTTTTTTTGTCATTTCCAGTTATAGAAATACAATCAATTTTTGTGTATCAGACTTAAAGCCAGCAGCTCTACTAAATTCATTTATTAGTTCTAGTAGCTTTTTGTGGATTACATGGGATTTTCTGTAAAATCTGTTTTGTTTCTTAATCTGGATGCCTTTTTATTTTTCTCTTTTTGGCTTTATTTTTATGTGTGTCTCTCTCCTCCTCCCTCTGTGTGTGGCTATACCCTTGATTTGATTACAGCGTTGAATGGAAATAGTAAATTTGAATATTCCTGTGAACGTTCTGACATTCTCCCTGTGTTTCTGATCATGGAGGGGAAAAGTCTGTCACCATGAGGTATGATGTTAACTGTAGGTTTTTCTCCTATGTCCATTGTTAGGGTCTAAGGACATTACTTTTGTTCTTAGTTTGATGAACGTTTTTTGTTTTGTTTTTTAATCAGAAGATTATGTTTTATTTTGTTGCATGCTGTTGAGATTGTATGTTATGTTCATTTTAGTTTCTTAATATGGTTATTGTTTTGAATGCCATGCTAACCCTATATTCCTAAGATAAACCCTACTTCTTTAAAATTTGTAGCGTCTATTGTGATACCACCTCTTTATTCCTAATATTGATGACTTGTATCATTTTTCTTTTTTCTGATCAATTGACCTAGAGTTTATCAATTTTATTGATCTTCTCAAAGAAACTGTCTTCATTGACTTTTCTTTGTTGTTTTTCTGCTTTTTATTTCACTGCTTTTTTTATTGTTTACTTTCTTTTCCTTACTTTGGGATTAATTTGCTTTTCTTATTCAGATAAGGTACAAGTCAAAGTCATTGATTTAGGACTTTTCTCTTTTTCTTACATATTATTTAGTGCCGTTCTAGGCTCTTCTTGTAGAACTAAAACTTCTATGTTTTATTTTTCATTCAGCTCAAAATATGTTGTGATTTTTTTTTTTGAATTCTTCATTAACCAGTGAGTTATTTAGAAGTGTATTATTTACTTTAAATATTTTGGGATTTTCCAGAGATCTTTGTTATTTATTTCCAATTTAGTTCCATTGTGATTAGAAACAATACCTTGTATGACTTGAATCCTTTTAAATGTATTGTGACTTATTTTATGGCTGAGAATATTGCCTATCTTGGTAAATGTTTTATGTACATTTGAGAATTGTGTATTTTATTATTGGGTTGAGTGTTCAGAAAACATTAACAAGGTTAACTTGGTTGATAGGATAGGTAAAATCAACTAATGTCTGACAGTTTTCTGTCCACTTGTTTTAATTATTGAGAAAGGAGTACTGAGATTCCTAACTTTCATTTAGGATTTGTTTTGCTTCTTGCAAGTGAAACATCTATTTTGTGACAGAAATAATGATACTGACAATTGTTACATCCTGTTGATTAAGTGAACCCTTTATTATCATGAAATGATCCTTTTGGTCCTTGGTAATGTGCATACTGTGCTGGTGATTTTTTTTTTTTTTTTTTGACTTGTGTTGACTTGTATTACTACATATATCTTTCTGCATCATTTCATTTTCAGCCTATTCTAGTAAGCAAATATTGTTGGGTCTTAACTCTTTTATGCAATCTGAAAGTCTTTGCCTTTTAATTGTAGGTGTTTAGAACATTTACATTTAATGTGATTGTCATATCTTTAAATCTGTCATCTTGCTGTTTGGTTTCTGTTTGTTCCATTTATTCTTTTATTTTTCTCTTCTATTTTTTTCCTTCTCTTTTTGGATGAGCATATCACTTTCCCATCACTGTAAAGATAAGAAATCATAAGTCAGATTATAAGTTGGAAACCATTTGTATGTGTTTGTGTGTGTGTGTGTGTGTGTGTGTATGGTGTGTGTCTCTAATTTTTTAACATATGGAATACAGTTACAATTATTTTAATGTTCTTGTCAGCCACTTCTATCATTTGTGCCATTCTGAGTTAGATGTATTTGGTTGGATTTTCTCATTATGGATTTTTTTTTCCAATGCCTAATCTTTAGTTGTGTGATGTTGTGAGTTTTACCTAATAGGGTGCTGTTTTTATTTTCCTCT